>CAXIVR010000001.1:181740672-182018172 GCA_964035755.1 Teleogryllus oceanicus
GGTCCGCTGGGTCACGTGTTGGAGTCCTGCCTTGTCCATGTTTGTGTGTCCCTTGTCTCTCATGTATGTTATCGCGGAGGGTCTCGTGGTCTGCTGACCCCATATCGGAGTTGCCCGAAAGTGCGTTAATGTCTAGTGTATGGTCGAATATGTGTCGTATTGGGACGTGAATAGTAACCGGCTGTCGGCTTGATAAAAAGCCGTAGAAAAAATATATTAGGATTCGGAAGGAACTTCATTGCTACTACGATTGGTATGCAAAGTATAGTTTTTTCCTAACACATATTTTTATAGTTTTATTTTTCACTTTAATAAGTAAACTTTTGCCTTAAGTAGTATGTTATCTGTTTACTTGAAAATATTCTGCGGTCCTGCGCATATTACAAGAGGTATTTGTAGGAAGTATTTCAAACCCAAATTGTCAATCTTGCATTATAATTATATTCGTAAAAGGCGTAGACAGAATGACTTTAGGTTTGTATCGTTATTTTTTTTATTGTTATAGCTAAATTTTTTCTGTAAATTACTCTTCAATCCAGTGACGGCTGGTGCCCCAACAGTCTGGATGTTGCACCTCAATCGAAGGACGGAAATGTAATTAACAAAATTCAGAACAGTGATAAATAATCAAATGTAAGCAATTCATGGAAATTGATTACAACTAATTTTAATAAAAGTCTGTATTGAAACATTAATTACATGATTTAATGCTTAGTGTCCGCGTCAGGTATATACCTTCCACGCACGTGGTTCTGGCTTTGATATCCACTGGGCACTTGGGCAAGTTTTGTATTAGTTCTGAAATGAGACAATTGACGATAATAGAATTCATACAAAACAAAAAAGAAACGCGAATTCCATAAATTAAGTTACAGCTAGTGTCAGACGAAGACAGAAAATTGGTATTTCCCTCGGACACCGCGCAGCCCTCGGCGACCAAACCCCCACCCAATGGTTGCGGCACCGAAGGCCCTATATTGAAAGGTGTTGAAACGTAGGACCAACGAGTAAATTCAGTAATCGCGTAATAGAAGCAAGAGCCAAGAGCGTGGTACAATGCCTGGGATGGCACCACTCGCCGGAGAGAGCGCCAGTTGGGCGGTCTTTTGCTTTAAAATGATTTCACATACACCGATATTGTTGCAATATCTTGAATTTTACATTGAATGTCATTAAAACGAGAAACTATATTCCTAACATATACTTTTTTTGGGGGGGGGGATTGTGCAACAGTGTAGCACGAGCCGTCACTGCTTCAAACTCTCTTTATTTATTTAAAAAAATGTATTTTGCTTTGTTTTCTCACACTAAAATTCGTTCCCATTAATTAATTAATTGTTACTTTTTAACCAATTAATTGATTAATTGAAATTGATTCTTCTCTCATTCATAATTAATCGATTACAATTAACTGAAAGTATTTTGCCATCACAACAGTCGGCGGCTTTTGATATGAAGGCGGCGGGGCGACCGAACGCCATTGACCTTGTTTTACAGAAAAGTACTTCCTAGACGTTTTTTCAAACCTATCTCATTAGTTCGAAGTTTTTGAAACTTTTAATTTGATTATCCATCGGAGTCGTACAATGCTAAAAGTGTAAAAAGCGCAGCGATGATGGTACAGAAACCTAGAGTTCAATGACAATTCCAGAGGTATTGAGGTTCCCTCAATACTCAAGTAAAAATATTGAAATTCAGCACTGAATATTTCTACATAACATTGGTTTTTCTTGAATAATTTCAATCTCCTATCTCGAATCATTACTGTAAAAAGTAAATATAAACTTGATTTTTACAAAAAGCCTAACAATAATATATAAATTTTAGCAGGTATCCCCTGTGTGTTAATAAAATTAAAATTGATATTAGTCTCCTTGATAAAGTTGTTTCAGTGAGCTCAGTTTTATTTGCTCAGCAATAACGATGAAGGAAATATTGTTTCTCAAAATTGCTAATATCTTCTAGTCGTACCGTACAACAACGCTGCTTGGGGACAAACAACCACTATATCTGAA
Organism: Teleogryllus oceanicus; assembly: GCA_964035755.1. Lineage (NCBI taxonomy): Eukaryota > Metazoa > Arthropoda > Insecta > Orthoptera > Gryllidae > Teleogryllus > Teleogryllus oceanicus. The sequence goes on from CAXIVR010000001.1 coordinate 181,742,688, forward strand.
AAACGATTTCATATATACTTCAACTCATATATACTACAACTTCACTAAAGTTCCTCTGAGGCATGTAGGACTTGGTATACAACATTTCATCAAAACCCGAGCTGGCCGCGCGGGGATATCTAGACCACTTGACATAAAATGACTCCTATATTTACGAAGGAGGGAAAGACACATTTATAAATTATGAGGAATCTCAGTACGAGATAGGGAAATTTTATAAGAAAAAATAAGAGGGGTATTTTCCACCCGCTTTTCAGAAGATTAAAAGAGCTGTCTGCCCGTCAGTGTGATAAGCGTAAGTGTAAAAAATCTAAGGGGTGGTATTACTAGAGACCGACAGCATAGGGACTTGTTAATTTATTGAGCATTATTGCTATATACAACACCTAACATAATCATTTAATATATCATTACAAAACAAAATCAAGCAAAGAATTTGCCATTCAAACATATTCCTGTGCCTTGGCAAAAATATTATGCAAGTTGGCATTTAAAAAGGAATTAAATATAATCCAAACTCTGTTTGATAGAAATTATCCAGCAATCATCATGTAAATCAACCATTCTCCGTGAAATATGTACTCTTGCATACACTCTGTACTCTTGCATTCTCGGCTTTAGCTTGTGTACACTCCGGGAAATTAGCTCGTACGGGTGCATTTTAAATCACATATCAAGGTCTGAACGCCGCATTCAAGGTTGATCAAACTGTTGCGGCAGCCAAATTCACAAGTTTTTGAAAACCGAGGGTTTTAACCCTCTGGTGGGAATATGATTTTTTCCCTTTCAGTGGGAATATCTGCCTCAGAGGCTTACATTACCAAAAGGTATCAATGACTAATCTTTTTGTTATATACAAAGTAAAACAACAGTTCTTTCACCACAAGCTTATTTCAGCCACAATCCAAATCAAGTCCGAAATACAAGCCAAGTTCCAGTCCGCAAGAAGAATACACTCACCGTAACATACGCACTTCAAAACCGAACTCACCACTATTGCTAGGCACTCACTTGCTGCTCTAGAAATGTCCTACTGACTACTGGAGTGCGCATACTTGTACAGTTTTGTGAACGCACGTAAGGTGCAATGTACGTTCACGCCACCGCGGTGCAGTCATTCCTTCCCTTACGGGCATCTATGGCCAATCCTGCTACATGAAAAGGAAAAACAGATCAGTTAGATTTTAGCCAACTGGTGCGCATTTCGTGTGCTGAAATTCAAAACTTATATTTCAAGTCTCATTTCGCTGTATCAGATTTCTCTTACTCCAGGAATTGTTTCGGTCGCTTATACTTCGCCCGTTGATCGGGTTCGTATGAAGCGACCTCGGAAATGAGAGTGTTTTCCGAGTCAGCGGCTTTTCTGAAAAATTTAGAAATAATGTTTTTGAAATGTTCTTTTAGCAGTGGCATTGAAACATGCGATGCACATTTTGAATTAAAGTGTACTTAGGGGCGCAGAGGGCGGCCCTAAAGCATTCATTCTGAACTACTTGTAGTTATTTAAATGATATTCTGCAGCAATTGCCCAGCTAGGGCATGCGTAGACCATTTGTGGCCTAATAAGTGCTTTATAAAGCGTGAGGCAGTTTGCTCCGCCTATGAAATAATTATCGCATGCGGCCTCTGGTCTGCCGCGCTTTCTTCCGCACGTTATCTCTGTGCAGGTTGAAAGTGAGTGAGCTATCTAATATAACTCCTAAATACTTGACATTTTTGGCCCAATTGATTACGTCTCCACAAAGCGCGAGCGGCCTCGGCTGCGTGAATCGCTGTCGCCGTGTGAAGAGCACGGCCGTGCTCTTACATTGACTTTGACCCGCCACACTTTCAGCCACTCCTGGATCTGAAGTAAATGTTGATCCAAATACTTCTGGAGAAGCTCGATCTTTTTCGATGTGGCTATTACAGCCGTATCGTCGGCGTACAAGGCGAGTTCCACCTGAGGGTGCGAGGGAATATCGCGAATATAAAGGCTGAAGAGCGTAGGAGCTAGCACGCTCCCTTGCTGTACTCCGGCCCGTGTGGCGCGGCGGGTAGATTTCGCATTCAGAAGCGTTATTTGAAACGTTCTGTTTGCTACGAAAGAGTGAACAAGGTGTATTAGGTAGATTGGAAGGTTCAAGGTATGGAGTTTATAAAGAAGACCGACGTGCCAGACTTTGTCAAATTCGCTGGAAACGTCGAGAAACACTCCACCTGTGAATCGGCTCTCGTTGAAGTTGCGTCTTATGCGGTCTGTAATTCACATAAGCTGATGCGTTGTGCTGTGGCCAACGCTCCTTATTCAATCTGAAACCAATTTTAAGATTAGCTTTTCACACAGTTTTCCGAGTGTATTTAATAAGCTACTAGGTCTATACGACTCGGGCAGTTTTGGATTTTTTCCCTGCTTATGAAAAGTTAGTACATGAGCATGCTTCCACTGACTCGGAAAGTGCTGAAACATAAAAATTGAATTAAACAGTGCGACTAAAAACACTATGGCTTGCTGCGGCAGCTTCTTCAGGACGTCCTTACTGATACCGTCTGAGCCGGGAGCTTTTTTAGCTTTCAGCTCTGCAATGGCTGCTTTGACTTCTGCTTCATCTGTAAAACTCGGCTCGTCGGCGGGCGCGTGCAGTGCCGCCATCGCCGTTTGTTGCACTTCGACAACGTGCGGTATTGGCGGCGCCTCCTCTGCCGGCTGAAATTGAGATTCTAAAGCGAGGAGTTCCGCTTTCGCCTCGTTCGACTCGGCGAATTCTCCTGGGCTGATTTGCGGCGGCGGCACTGTTACTGGATTCCTGGAAAGCATGCGGGAAATTTTCCACAGTGAATTATCTTCAGGTTTGAGGCCTGATAGAAATTTTTCCCACTTCTGATTGCGGAAGTCAGCAAGTTCGATTTCAACTTTCCGCTTCAATCGATTTAGTTCTCGCTTATCAGCGGGGTGTCGCGTGCTCTGCCACACTCTACGCCCCCAACATAATGATTTATGTTGCGTCTAATTAATATTGCTGTTCCGTCTCCTCTATGGGCGTCCGTCGTATTTGCTGCTTGAGCCGCTCTGTCGTTCCGGTAGCAGATATAACCTGGAAGAGAAAGAGAAAGATGCGAGCTTAGCCATGTTTTACCCAGCATCATAACAGAAATATTATGCCTAGCGAGAAAGCTGTGTAGTTTCGACTGCTTCGCTCGCGCACAGATGCCGTTGCAGTTCCAGAAGGCGGTGCAGTTATTCCTATAAAAAGAAGGAGAAGCAGCCATTATTTAAGGTGTGGGGAGGTTCGTGGTGCGGACGAGGACGAGGAAGAGCGTGCCTCATCCGCCGCTTTCGCTGCAGCGGCCGCCGTCACCTCATGGGAGTGCACAACTACCACCTTGAGGATGGTCGCCGGCCACTCAGCTGGATCGCAGCCGGATACTGCTCGCATGAGCGCCTGCGTCACACGCACCCAGTCGATCCCGTTGCGGGCGAGATCGTCAATGGTACGGTATAGCACGCGCTCCTGCTCGCTCAGTGAGGAGGGAACGGGGATTGCCTCCGCCGCTCCACGCGGACGGTGCGCTCCTCGCGGGCCGCGTCGGCGGCCATCGGCTGGCGCTCCCGGGGTTGGCGGGTGCGTGGGACCAGAGCGTCCGAGTAGGTCCGGTGGGTTTCCTCTGAAACAACGGCGCTTGTACTCGGAGAAACCCTTGTACTTAGCGCCGTGGTTATCGCCCAAACATTTGGAGCAGTTACGCTCCTCCGCAGGGGGGGTTATCCCCAGCGGGCAGTACGCGGAGTCGTGCGCGTCCCCACAGTTCCTGCAGCGCGTGCGGCGCTCGCAGTTACGTGCCACGTGCCCGCTCCAGCTTCCGCACCTCAAACCCAACATGTTCCAGGTTATCGTGGAGCACCTGGAAAGAGAGCTCCAACGGAATGCCCCGCAAAACAAACCGTAGGAACTTCTCGTTCCCTGTGGAGTACGTGTGGTACTCCACAGACCTCTCTTCCAGAGCGGACAAAACATCCCGGTGCGCCTCAAGCGTCTCGCACCGAACCTTGACGGCGTCGCCGGCCACCTCTGCGGTGACCGAGACGTCGCCGCCGGCCGCGTGCAAGGCCACGAGGAGACCGAAAATGTCGGCCTCCCCGTAGAGAAAGATGGGGTGAGCGACGTCGGCGGGTGACGAGTGTGAACCCGTCCTCCTCCTCTTCTGCTGCTTCTGCGCCGGGTGCGGCGTCAGGCGTCGTGGCGGCGGCGTCCGCAGCGGCGATGCGGCGGCGGGCTGCGCGGCGGCCGACGTGGAGGGCCCTGCGCCCTGCTCTCCGCTCTGCGGTCTCCTTCTGTTGGCAGAAGGAGTCTTCTTGACGCAAATGCGCTCGGTGGAAGAGGAACCGCCCCGTCGTTTGACGGTTCCTTGCTCCGTCGTGCGCCCGCTGACTCTTCCACGCTCTTAACAGAGCTTTTATAATAGCCCTCAAAGGGCTGTTTAATCCCGCGGCGGCAGAAACTCCCTCGGCGGGCGGAGCGCTCTTCGGGTGCGTCCGTTTTCCTCGGCGTCCGGCGACCGACCGAACCACTCGACTCTTCTGACTACTGCCCCGGGCGATGCCCTATAAATACGCCCCGAGGCATCGGGGCGAGTCTCTTACTTCCCGCCTCCTTGGCGGGGCATCGAGGAGAAATGCCCCTCCTGTGATCGCCTTGCCGACGCGGTCCGGTGGCTACGGAAAAGCGCCGCCGCTTGCCCTGCTCCTGGTGGCGTCTTCCCGTACTCCTCATTTCTCGACTGGCCGCGCCCCCGGCGCAACCCTGCAGTGGCCACTTTGGGCCGCAACTATGTTGGTCGGTACAGTGTGCCCACAACGTGGGCACAAATGCTGTTATAAACAGCACTTTTAATTTTTGAATTCAGAAAATTTCTTGTTTTTCCTACATTAAAAACGACTATTGAAATATTGAGTATTTTACTAACTTTGACAAAAACAATTATGGTATAATCATTGTCAGACTCTTGGTAACCAAAGTCAACATCTTTTAAGAAATTAACATTAAAATCCTTAAAACTTATTATTTCAGTAGTATATGAAGCACATGAATGAAAGAATTCTGCTTGTGGAACATATTTTAATTCATTCATCTATAGGAACACACACACACGCAGAAGCACGCACACACACACACACACACACACACACACATGTGTGTGCGTTCGTGTGTGTTTTTAGGGGGGGTTGGCTCCACAGCTGCAATGGCCCTCTCACCTTGAAGATTACAAGCGTACTGAAGCACGTGAGGAGGGTGAAGCCACTTGTAGAGCTCTCAGTGATAACAATTGAAATTGTCTGTCAGGCAGATGTTCCCAACATAGGATTAATGTGTGAAAAAGCGTTTTTAAGGGTTGTATCTTATAAACGTGATCTCCGTGAATTGAACGTTTTGCAAAACAATGTTGATTTTTGCGGTGTGTGGGTTTATTTTTCTTCAAATTTGAGGCACATAGACGTTTGTTTCTTAGGAACACAATTAAAAATCGTCCCATGTCTTGTGAATGAACTATTGTTTTCAATTAAATATTGATAATTTCTAATGACAAGCATACGAAAGAAAGCAGTTCTGATTAAAATTTCTGCATCTCGAGTTCTGTACTATTTTTCCTTGTAATTTATCATCACATTCCCGGTATTGAGGGATCAATGTATGCTCGTTATGAGACCACGCTCCATTCTTTGTGCCATTTTAGAGAAAGGAATGCACACGGTACCTCACTTTCAGTCTTCCTAGAATGCTCCGATCAATCAGAAAAATTAAACAATTGTAATTATTGTTTGTTCTAAAACATTATAAACGTAAGCTAGCATACTGACTGACTCCCAAAGAGAAAAAATAGTGTTCATTTCGTTGGGCAGTCCGGTGGCCCAGGTGTGTACGGCAGGAGCGCCCAAGTAAGAGGACACCAGGCCAAATCCCACATAAGATACGCTGCACACCTGGTTATCATGAGCTGGTTCATGTGGCGCCCCAGGCCATACTTCTATTACTGGCGTTCAATCTGGACGTTCTCATTCACGGAACTGGCTCCATAATGTTGGCTCAAATGTGCGCACTCACCACGGCCACGCAGGCAACGCCCAGTTATGCAAAAAGTGCTCGTACACGCAAATCGTTAGTACGAAACTTGGGATGTAATGTGATATTTAGTAATTTAAACATGTAGGAACAAGATTTATACATTTTTTCGACATTAGGTCCCCATAATACGAATTTGTCTATCGAAAAATCACTGTTTTCCGTCGCAATATTTTCTCTTTACTGCGTCAGGACGTAAGAAAGCGATAATGTAAAAATCTTCAACATAATAATCTATAGGAAACGTCGAAAAAGGTTCAACGAAAATGGGACCTGCACTATTTCTGTAAAAGTACTTTGTTGCCTATCAGAGAAAAAAAATTGGAATCCATTTCAGTAATCTGGCAATGTTGGTTGGGCACCAAAATTGCATACAATTTTTTCTTTTTAATTCCAAGTCTTACAGTACAGCTGGCATCGACTTGGGAATGTTATTTCGAGACCATCCTTTGAACGGGGGTTGGGCCAGACCTCGTCTCAGTGGTACCATGAGCCGTCCCGAGCTGACAGCGGCACGCGAGCTCTGGACTTCGCTCACGAGCTACGTTGTGTCGGGGAGTACATCGCTCAGCGCCAATGGAAATGGCTACAGAGAAAACCACGTTTTTTCGTAGATGAGAAAGCGGTTAAAAACAATTGAAAATTTATTTCGGATCAAAATTACTGTACAAGTGTACTTTATTTGGCCTTTTCTCCTTCTCTAACAGGCTAGAACATTTTTAAAGATAAACAATATTTGAATAACTAATGAAATTTGTGTTTGTTTTACACGTAAATTAATATTTAAAAGTTTTTTTTTTTGCTTTATTTAAAAGGTCGCATGAACTACTAGGCCACTAGCGACCAGCATCCAAAAATACAGTATATACAGTATACAGCAGAGCATACAACATAATTTACAATTAAACTACAAATATATTATTTGTCAATATAGGAAAGTAATTTTTACATGAGTATTTAGTACAACTTAATTCAAATAAGTGTGTTGATAATATAAACAGAGAACACGTCAAAAATATATGTTAATAATATTATACATTATTTATAATACAACATTTGGCAATATTGGTGTTTAACAGATTTTAGTTTCTTACAGCTTATTGATAAGGTTAATTTCCTTAAAAAATTTAAAGACATGCTCAATGTGGTGCTTGTTGTTAAGGATTTCAAGAGTAGATATTGCATATTTTTATGATATCTCTTGTAAATGGGACAGAACAATAACAGTGGTAGAGAGGGCAGACGGGACATTGGTCAGCAATTTTTGTATTTTCTTGTTAGTAAATGCTGATGGGTGAGTTTGGAATGGCCAATCTTTGAACGGGTGACAGCTTGGATATTTTCTTGTGAAGGATGGAAGGTGGTCATTGAAGATACTTTCTTGATCTGATGTAGTGTAGGTCTGGTGGATCTTGTCCATTCAGTATTCCAAACATCCTTGTTTCTTTGATGGAAGTTTCGCGTCATTGTGGAAAATCGTATTCTTCCAAAGGTGAATTAATATAGTCTTTAGCTGCCCATCAAACTATATTACCGGCAATACCTCCTCGAACTGATGGTATCCAGTAAATGAGGATTATTTCTATTGATGTGTAGTTGTCATAAGTCATGTTAGTTTGGTTTTATTTACTATTGTCTCTTGTTTTCAGTGTATTACTTAAAAAACTTACTAGCACATACTTTTGGAATTCAAAAATAACAAATTTGTTCTCTGGTCACCCTTGAATATATTTAAAGATGAGAAGGATGGTATGCTTCATAATAAAATAGAGTAACAATAATTTAGCCTTGATTGTAATAGTGTCTCTTAATTTGTACTGCGCAGCTAAATCTGATTCATTTATTGGAGCCATCAGAAGATGTGTATATCCAATGTATTTATATAGATTTCGTTGAAGTAGATTGGTAAATAATCGTATTAGTTACCTTTTGGAAGATTATTAAGGCTAATGTTGATATTTATTAGGAATGAACTATGAGGTCTGTTAACCGTAGTTCGAACAGTAGGAAATGTGAAGGAATTTCTCTCACGATAGTTCGGTTCAGGAGATAAAAACTGGTTTCGACATAACCTTTTCTCCTGTATACTTTTCGTGTAATATTTTCTGGAGAAAACATTCTTAATAGGAACAGGTTATTAGGAGGGATGATTTTAATGGTACAAAGCATACGTTTTCTTTCTCTGATGATAGTTTCATTGATTCATGAATACTCGAAATTGGACTTTAAGTTCTATATGCCACTAAATCTTAACCTGGCTGAGTGGACTGGATTAAGACTATTTAACATTGTTGGCTCTAGCTGGATCGGTAACAATTCTCAGTTCCACAGTTCATTTTAGAACGAATGAGAGCTGGCATGTTGACAGTATAAACATACTGGTCGGCTCTCTGCATGATGGCTTTTATTACATTTATTCTTCTGAAAATACATTTAGCTTTCAAATTCTATATGTGGTATCCATAGTTTACTATCAAACAATATTCCTAGAATTTTGATTTAGCTGTGAACATTTGGGTTGTTGTGTCCTATTGTACAGTTTTGAATGATCCGATATACCCTTTCTTATTGAAGACTATACATTCAGATTTGGATTTGGAGATCTTGAAACCTACTGTATTAGACTAATCTTAAAGTTCTTTAAAGTAATTTGAAGTAGTTCTGAGAGTTTTTTAATATTCTTTCCACTTAATGTTATTGTGATATCATCTGCAAAACAAATATATCTTCACTGGTCAGATGGATAGGGTTCGTGGATGATTTAATATTTAAGGGCAACTGAAGAATAGAATACACCAAGTGGACAGATCCTGAGACATTGCGTTTTATTGTATATTTGTTCGAAAAACATCCTTGAATTTAACTGTAAAGATCTATTCTCACATGAACCAAGTGGTGAGTTAGTATTCGGCCATCTATCCCCATTTCGAGGAGAATTTGATGATCTGATCTCTATGACCATGTCGTAAGCTTTTTCCATATCTAAACTAACAGTCACAAAGATGTTGGTTTGTTATAAAGGCACTCGCAAATGTCACTATGGATGTTTACTGATAATGCTGTAGAACGATTTGATCTGAAATCACTTTGGATGGTGAAATGTTATTACGATATTCGAGTAAATTAATTAAGTCTTCACTGACAATAATTTTTTCCGGTGCAATTTGTGCAGAGGGTGATGTTAAGGAATAGGTCTGTAATTATCTGGGCTGTGATCTTTAATAGGTTTTTAAGAATCGGAGCAGCAACTATAGATTCTTCCATTTATAGTGGAAATCTTACAGTGGTTATTATTTGATTGAAGAGCCTAGTTGATATTCAATAGCATTTGTTTGCAGTTCTTCTTTCCAGAAACATTGTATATTCCATATGGTCCTGGGCTTGAATTTAGCATGAGATAGCACAATCTCAACTTCTTGTACTGTACGGTAATTTAATGTAGGATTTATTTATTTATTTATTTTATTTTAAGGTCAAAAATGTTACAAAACTGGCGTATGACGCTATGGGAAAAAGTGGAACCAGTACATTCAAAATTCTGTGATCCCACACTGAAGTCATATACTACTAAATTCCAGATTTTGAAACGGAGAAAAAAACAAAACCCATGTGAAAGAAAATCCTATTTTCAAAAATAAATAAGCAATAAATTTGAATTTTGAAAGGTGAGAAAAACAAAAACCCTATACAAAAATCTATTTTCATGATACACAAAAATTTTCCTCCGAATTTTGAAAGGGAGAAAACAAACTCCCATGTAATAAAATCTATTTCTCAATCATAAGGTAAATTTGGGCTCTACATTTCTTGCCACAGAGATAACATGGAAATGATAATTCTGAAGAATTGTGTTTCTCTGAATTTTAGAAGATGCACAGAAAATTGAAGTTACATTTATGTCCAGATAAAACAAGGCCATCTCAAAGATTGTCAATGGATCAGGAAACTGGGACGAAAAACCTGATTGAGATGGGGCTATTGACCTGAAGCTGTAGTACAATAGTTGAACAGGTTGTTGGCATCACATACAGTTCCAAATGGTGTTAATGCATGTGTATCATTACAAAATTAATGTTACTTTTCTGTGATGTCTAGTATATCTCTAATTGTATAGAAACAGTTATGCAGCAGAAACGATTTCACTTTGATTTTAAACCTTCTATTGAATTTAATCGGTTTACACGCGTCATCTGCCAAAGTGTTGTAAAATAATGTACATGTTGTAATAGGTCGGGCTCCCACCCTTCCTCTCCCCTTTATATATATAAACTCTGCCCATGTCGTTATGGTCACTTGTAATGGGTTATGGTTTCACAATGCCCGGCACGTTATGCATTGTTACGTTTTAATAAATTGCCTGCCTAGCCCTCTTCTTACGAAACAAAACTAATAAACAGTTTCAGCCCTGCGTTAGCTGCTACATATACAATCCTCCCTTTCCTTGGCTCACAATTGCCCTCTCTGCTAAGCCATACCTGGCTCTAATTACCTAAGCGGAACTGCGGTGGCGCGCTGTACAGACGCGAGTGTACCAGGCCCACGCGCGTGACTAAATCTAATGCTACGTAAATGATTGTGAAACATATTGAGGCTCGGCGAATCATGACCTCTAAATGGCTAAGTGAAGTTTATTCAATCGCCTGTTAATATGTTTCTTTTCACTTGTGGTTCATTTAGTGCTGCAACAGCACTGGTAATTTGACGGCACTACATCAATACAAACTTGGCATCAAAACAAATAACAAAATAACATTTCTCCTCCCCAATACACACAATACATAGATATATATATAATTTTCATCTACACAAAACTAGTTTGGCAAAAACAAACAAATACTATCTGCCACATGTAACTAAACTCGGGTGAATGCGCATCTTTGGCTCGAGATTTGGTCTTGAAATCTACCAATTACACGACTTGGTTCTCGACAGAGCTTTCCAATCAAACAAACAAACAAAATGTCAAAATACTGGCTCACGTATTGTTGCCTCTGCGACGAATCTGCGTGTCTGGGGTGATTATTCACGCCCAACAGCGCCTCCTGCTTGTCGCCATCAGTCTGGAACACTCGCATACGCACTGGTTGGCAGTTCACCCATGGCGTCGGAGTTCACGCTGCCATCCTTTTTTCTTTATAAACCTTCAAATTATTATCAACTCACCGAATCTGAAACCAAACTCCGCGCCTCATTCATCAACGCAATGTCGCGCCCCAACGCCGTGTTCTCGTACCGCCGCCTGCCCGCAAGTCCAGCGGGCGTTGCCGAATTCCAGAATAGTCTGGAAATTCCCTCTTCTTTTACGAAATTTTCTTCCACGACTGTTATAAACGCACGTAAAATATCCTCGGTTACTATTCTGGATGATGTTCATAACTTCGCACTCCGCAAAAATTTCAAGAATCGCCTCATGCGAACACAATATCCCGCTTTCACCCAAGCCCAGGCGTACATTCCTGGCAAATCTTCAACCTAGCATTGTTATCCTTGCTTCAGCACTTTTCCTGATCGCTCGATAACTGATGATCGCGCTGCCTTGGTTCCCAAAAATATTTAATTTCTAACGTCTTCCGAAACACTTATTTCCGCTTTAGTTTTATAAAATTCCCGGCAATTTAAAATTTGATGTAAGCCTCCTCCTCTTGTTTTCTTTGGTCAAAACTTTTTATTTCTTTCGTTTTCCGTTTTGAATGTGAATGGTTCCACTTTCATTTGTTCATAATCGCTTCTGTTTCTGAATTAATTTATCTGTTTTATTAAAATTTGATATCTCATCAAGATATTTAAATGATAAATTTTTAATTGATGCAGCTTAATTTTCTCTTCTTTACCTCCGAAAGTCTTGACACTTGATATCTTATCGCGTTTTCTTTGCATCTTGGTAAAAACCTCTCTTTATAAGTTAAGCCAATGCTCCAACAATGGACCCCATTAATATTTTTCAATACAAAACATGCGAAATACGAAAATTTCAATAACTTTATTATTTTTGACGCGATTTCACTGATAACTTCAAAATGTTTCTAACCACAGCCGACCTAATATTATAGTCCAAACTCGCACAAGTATCGGGTTCGCTTATCTCTTCCTGACTCTGGTTTTATTTTTCTTACTATGGCGTCTTTACAAATGTTTGGAACTGTTTATCATCCAAATGCACACCATTGTGATCGTAAATCATCATATACTCCCCTCGCCTAAGATGTTGCGCAGTTCTGATTTGTTTTCAACATCTGTGCTTATGCTTGTTTTTGTTCCCTCCTCTACCGTGCTCACTACGTTTGACCTGACCGTGAACTTGAAGCTCGTTAACAATGCTCGGCGAGTATACACAACACACGTACTTGGTGTCGCGACGGACGAATGAACCTGCTGTCGTTTACTTAGCACCGTAGCAGGGCCTGCAAGACCGTCGTCTCCCACTCGCACTGTCACTACGCACCCGCAACTCACTCACGTCACACAATAAAATCCAAGCCTTTCATAGATACTAGTAACTACTTACTGCAAACAACTGTGTTCTGCTCATAAAGAAATACTTAAAACTGTTTACTTGGTCCAAATGACTTTGCATGAAATAACACATACACACTCATTCCACTACCTTTCCTCTTGAACTCAACGCACACTTCTCATCAACGTGACATCAAACCAGTCTGTGTCTTGAAGGTTTGAAATGTTATAAGCACATTTTAACACCTTAGTTTCTGCCCATCGTCTTCAACAAAACATTGTTATTTGTTCAGCACCCTTTCACCTTGTAATGGACTGTTTATATAGATGAAAGAATCCTTCCAAACACCGGTCGGAGGAAGAGTTCTAATGTATGAATGGACTAAAACCCTGGTCCCTAATAAAACGCCCTTCATAGAATGTCCTGAGCCCTTCCGCAGCTTTCAACATTTTTCCACTGGTCGTATAGTCATTTTGTTATTTGCAGTCACTCGGTAATCCACTTAATTCCGTAAATTTTACTGGTGTCGAACGTCCCAACTTTCACGCCAGCGTTCCTCCCCACGGCGTCGAATGGGTGCTGGAGGTGCACGCGTTCAGAACCCAAAGTCTAAACGGTACCGCTCGAACTACTTTCTTGGTGTTTCGTGGAGCCATACACAAGAATAACTGGCGACAATCATTACTGCCTGCTGGATTACGATGGTGATTGCACTGCCAAAATGCACTCCAATACCGTAGTTCTTCCATTTTCATTTTCAGAACTGAGTCTCCCGGTCACTGCGTGAATTCCCGCTGGCTTCCACACATTTAAAAATCGCAACGACCTGTCGCGCAGTTGCTGGCGCGGCTTTATCGAAAAATCTTTGGATTAATTTCCTGGAGAACATAACCGAGATTACGAAGGTGATGCTGATCGCTGAACCGCCCTGCAGTGACCAGCAACCACCCGGCGCAAACTTGGGACCTCGTGTACTATCGCCGCCATTCCCTTCGTAACGCTGATTAGGCTGTTTCTTATTTCGACACAAGTCGCAGCGCTGTAGTCCTGCTTTCAGCCGCCGTGTATCTCTTCGCCGTTTGGCTAATAGCAATATCGGATATTATGATTTTAATAATCAACCCTCTCCAAATGTCCATAATGTTCGTGTGTAGAAATAGCTAATTCTTCCTGCGTTCCTTCGGAACCCAAACGGAAAATCTTGTCTTGCTGCCGCCTTCTGTAGTAGTTATCCTGCGGTATAGTCTTCCAATTGTCCACGTTCGCATCCTTGTTCTCGGAATTTGGTCGACGCCGTTACTGGTCGTCCCATCACCAAGTGCTACATCACTTCTTTCGGGTGAATGGACTGCGCCGCCGGATCGCATGATGGTTTCAGATCATCGCGGATGGAATTTCTGCACCCGTAGAGCCGCCATAATATCCTCCGCCATTTCTTTCTTTGACTTTGATTCTGACAGGTAATCGGAGCACGCCTTCCGGTTTCATAATATCTTCGATGTTAAATTGAACCGTTGGAGCCATACGTCCACCTAACAACTTATTTATTGTGTGGCTTAAAAATGAAGAAAATTGTTGCCTTGTGATCCGGTAATGATCGTAAATGATCTGATCAACAACGTCCCGAATTTTGGTCGCTCAAATAATCGCGCGCTTCCAGTCTCCGTTACGCCGAATTTGTCCGCCCACTTTCTCAATGATCGGCTGTTCAAAGCAATGATTCGCTGCTCACCGTGATCACCTATTTGAATAGTACTGCCCTAGTGCAAACCGCTTACTTGCCGGTCCGTAGGGTACATGCGCCGATGAAAGTCTGGGTATTCAGCTGATATAAGTGCGCCTGAAACGCATTTATTAGTTCTTCAACTCCGGCATTGTTGGGTGTCCAGTGCCACGGTTCTTTCCTAGTGCAAATACAATAATGGCACGAATTCTCTGAGAGCACTGGGAAAACGCAGTTAGTAATTGCATACACTGAATTAGTCGACGCAGCCTCTGAACGTTCTTCATGCGGTAGCTTGAATTTACTTTCTTTACTCACTCGCATCCTCATACCTGAGCCGAGATCTCATGTCCCATAAACTGGGTACACGTTCGCAGAACTCACACTTCTCCCAAATTCAGTTTCGTTATATTCTTTAAAATTTCAACAACTTTGTTGCTGAGATGGAATGCGCGTCTGGTGAAATAAAGCACGCCATTGACATACATTACCAGGGTTTCTGAGCTCCGCGGGGATTACGTCATTTAAGTAGCGGACTCAGCGCAGCTCCCTGGGAACTTTAACTGAATGGCAGTCGTCGGAATCGAGCACGTTGTTCCTCAAATTTGAATTATATAACGCTGACTGTCGCTTGACCTCTATCTCATAGCATGCGACAGAAAACTGAGCGCACTGAAGATAGTAGCCCCGCCCCAACTTCCCCATCACCATCTCATTTATCGTAGGGTGGCGTCTCAAAATGTGAATAGTAACCGCAGCGACTTTTTCTCGCATCCAGGGGATGCGAATGCCCTGTTCCTTTTATTACTACGACCAATCGGGACTGACATATGTAACTGGCTCCCTCGACATTCTTTCCATTTCTTCCACTAGCTTGCGCACCTGTTCTCCGTACATTTGCGTGGTGTACGGGATATTGCCTGGCAGTAAACGTGAGTGTCCTTGAGCTCTCGTAATGAAAACTTGTAGCCTTTCACCGGTTTCGGATGATTCTCCGAAAATTTCAGAACTCTCGTAACAGTTGTCGAATCCTTTGCGGGAGTCTCCCGCAAGTCCATGACTTTCCGCGGCCCATCCACATTCTGGAGCACCCTTCATAGCGCCGCAGCATCTCATCCCTGCTACCTCCGCCTCATCAAGTTCAGCGACCACTGGACTGCTTCCTGTTAAAACCTCTGACCGTAGCGTCACTTTCTAGCACCTACGTCGACGTCGACGGCTTGCGGAAGCCCTGTCGCACCCATCCCAACGATGACGTCACGGATCAGTCGCCTCCAACGACGGATCGTTGCTACCCCAATGGTCACCTCCGACATCAATCTTCCAAACTTGCGACTGCGCCTCGTGGTATTCGCCGCTTCTTCGGTTTGCCATCATGACTTGTAGTTTCGTCTGCACTAAACTGGGTCGATGCGCCCTTCCTTCAGTACTTTGTTACAGAACCTTCCGACACTGCACTCACACTCACTGCCTGAGTCTACCAGCGCTCGCACTTCTCTCTCCTGCAGCATAGCACCTCGTGGGCACAGAGTTACTGGCTAGGTTTCACCCTTCACTTACTCTTCCTGGAGCGCAATTCATCCTTCAACGATGATCACAAGCGGGCAGCTATCATCACACGGCATTGTCAGTTATCCTCCTGCTTGCTGGAGCCACCTTGCTCCTGGGTCCCAAATCGTTTTAGTTTCTCTGTCTTCCTTCTTTCTTCTCCCACCTATCTGGTATTGCGCCTGTTTAATTACCTGATTTCTTTTCTTCTTGCAACGGCCCTGGGTTCATCCCCGAACGTCGCTTCATTATTCTCTTCGGCTTCTGGTTTGTTTTGTGCCCGTCCACACGCGATTGTGCTTTGCTCACTGGATTTATCATCACCACGGACTTCAATTGCGCATACGTTCTCCTGGCGATATCCTCCAGAATACCGGATTATTCCTTATTCCCGTTACTGAATCTAATTTGTCCTCCCAGCGCGCGTCTTGCTCATTTCGTCGTTCGCCCTGGTCGAATCTGCTTCACCCGCCTGATCAGCGTCGATGGTATCTGCGCATGTTCCACAATAGTTGGCTCGAATACCGTCGGCATCTGTCGATTAGAATTCGGATACCTGGCCGGGTTAAAGTCCTGATGCCAATTTCCAATGCGCTACTTGCGCGTGACAAAGTCACCGTGCCTGAACTTCTCCTATAGCGTTCTGACATCAACAACCTATATACTTCTGCAAATTAATTTGTGGTGCTGATTCAATATCTTCTGTAATTATGCCATTCTCGTATGTACGGCGTCGGCGTCAAAGTCATACCAATACTGCGCTTCGGTTAACGCCCTTCGACGAATCTTAGTCGGCATCCCATCCGGTATATTATTTACACGGAAGTAACGCGCGGTTAGAACGAATATGGCTGCTCCTTGCTTTCGCCAAGGGAATCGTAAATAATTGCAACGTGGATGCCCCATCATACCACTGCTGCCATTTACCCTACTGCCGCGGTGAACACTCGTCGTTCAAGTTCCTCGATCTTGCGAAGAATTGCTCTTTTGCCGATTTCGGCCGTCGGCCCCAGGCCTACTGATTTGCACCGTCGATTTCGGCCTGATTGTCGATCGGAATATTTTCGTCCATCCCGTGACCGATTCTCAATCTTCAACCTGAGTGTCCTGTCGCAGCGGTGATGTTTCCCCGCATTTTTGAACGTCCTGGCGATGTCAACTAAACGCGCTTCTTGCGAGTGCAATTGATTGCTCGTACAAAGCCCACTGTCGACCTTTACCTCTACTTGGAACTAATCTGTTGGTTGTAAACACTTCGCGTTCACGCAACGCGTTTCGAGTTTTCCATATTTTTAGCGTTCGCTTCCTAATTGCGACAACCGCGCAGCTGATCTGGCTTTTAAATGCGCGCAACTCTTCGCGAATACTGAAACTGCCGAATGTAATTTACACTGCAACTTACTTAATGCGGAAATTTCTATTGCCTGGTCTTTGCCGGGCCATCTCCTCAAATTTATTCTGAAACGCCATTTCATCCCAGCGCTTTACGTCTCTTCCATCTTGGCCTGCATCCTGGGCAAATTACTGCCCATCTCTGCAAATTCCCTAGCTACTCGAATGTTATCGGGTTTTCAATCTTGCAGAATGAACTGAAACAACATTGTTACCGTAGGTTCCGGGCGTCCTCGTTCCTCCGCTGAACTACTCTGCTGCTGTCTGCTCCATTACTGCCCCCGCACATTAATCGCTGCGGAAGGTCGTTACCCTCCCTTCTACCTCTAATCGTCCAAGTGTTGATATTCGCCGTCCTCCTCGAACAGAAATAGTTCTTGGTCCGACGCGCCCGTACACTCGACCAATTCCACGCTTCTCGCTCTTGTATAGCGACTGGACACTGATAACGATTACTGCGTTGTCACCACTGATCCACGCCGTTCGTTTGGAGTACCTGCTCAACCACAGCCTGCACCACGTTGGTCGCCATGATACATAGGTCGGGTTTCCACCTTCCTCTCCTCCTTATATATAAAAAGTCCTGCCCACACGTTGGGCGGTTGTCACTTGTACGGGTTACGGCCTCTCTACACACGCCCGGCACGTTATATTGTTACGTTTAATAACACCGTTCTGCTCTAGCCCTCTTCTTACGGAACAAACCAATAAACACTAGCCTGCGTTGGGGTTGCCAGCATATAATAACTTTCCCTTTCCCACTCACAATTGCCCTCTGCTGCTAGCTTACCTGGCCTTTCACCACCTGGGCGTGAGTCTGCGGTGTGTCTGTACAGACGCGAGTAAGGTACTGATAGCCTTCAATGCAAAGTGGATCAGTCTAATGCTACAAATGATTGCGGAAAATATATTGATTTTGATAGAACTTCATGACCCCAAAAATGGCTGTGTTTATTCAATCGCCTCCGTTATCATGTTTCTTTCAATTTGCACTATTTAGTGCTGCAATAGCATCATACTCTGACGGTACACATCAATACAACCCAGCATCAAAAAAATAAATAAATAAAATAAACATTTCTCCTCAATACACAATACAGATATATATATACTTTCATTCACACAAACTATTTTGCAAAAAAACAAAACAAATACCATTCACACATGTAACTAAACTCTCTAATGCATTCTGTCGAGATTTGTCTTAAAATCTACCAATTACATGACTCAGCTCTCGACAGAGCTTTCAATCAAAATAAAACAAACAAATGCCAAAATACTTGGTTCACGTATGCTGTCGCCTCTGCGAGATGAATCTGCGTCTGGGGTGACGATTCACGCCCAACAGCGCCTCCTGTTGTCGCCACTGTCCCGAACACTCGTATTACGCATCACAGTTCACCACAGTCGGTTCACGCTGCCATCCTTTTTTTTATAAACCTTCCAATCATTATTAAAAATCTCAATTTCGAATTCCGAATCAAATCTCCGCGCTCTAATTATCAATGCAACGTCGCGCTCCCCACCGTTGCAATTTCTCGTACTGCTGCTCGCCTTTGCAAGTCCAGCGGGCGTTGCCGAATTCGTGAATAGTTCCGAAAATTCCCTTTCTTTATGAAATTTTCTTTCCACGACTGTTACACAACGTACGGGTAGTTGATTCCTGGTTACTATTTCGGATGATGTTCCATAACTTCCGCACTCTGGTTACGCGCGTGCTCCTTCAAGAATCGCCTACGCGAAATCAATACATCCTGCTTACCAAGTCCATAATACTCCCCAAATCTTCTTCCTAACCTAGTATTTTGTTATCCTTGCTTCAGCACTTTTCCTGATCGCCTGATAACCGGTTTGATCGCGTCACCTTGGTTCTCAAAATATTTAATTTTCTAATCGGCTCTTTCCTCAAAACACTTGATTTCCGTTTAGCTTTCTAGATAAAATTCTCCTGCAATTTCAAATTTCCATGTTCTCCTTTGTTTTCTTTGGTCAAAACCCTTTTATCTTTCCTCGTTTTCCGGTTTTGAATGTGAAATGAACGCACTGTATCGGTTCCTGCTAATCGCTTTCCTCTGCTTGAATTAATTTATCTGTTTGCTAAAATTTCTGATACTTCCTGTCAAGATATTTAAATGGGATAAATTTACCTTGATGCAGCTTAATTTTCTTCTTTACCTCCCGAAAGTCTGAATTTGATATCTTATCGCTTTTTGCAGTATTCGAAAACTTCTTCTATAAGCTGCTTCATCGCCCAACATAGAACCCCATTAATATTTTTCCACAACATGCGAAATACGAAATTTCAATAACTTTTATTGCCTGACGCGATCATACTGGGATAACTTTCAAAAATGTCGTAAATCACAGCCGGATTCACTGCCGATAGTCCAAACTCGCATATATCGGTCTGTCGATTTTCTTCCCAAATTGGTTTTATTTTTTTACTGGTATGTCTTTGCTGTAAATGTTTTGAACTACGATTATCCACAAATGCACACCATTGGGGACAAATCATTACAAATGTGGCCTTATGTGGAATATTTTGTAATGAGCTGACACGGTCACCGATGAATATGATTTTATGTCGAGTGTTACAGTAATAGACTTGGTATTTTCTGAAAATATATTCCTGCCTAAGCAAGTCATTTTACAAAAACCACTGATTCGTGGTAAATGACATGGTAATGGTAGAATTCCAGATTACTATGAGAGGCTTATATGAATCATGTGGGTGGATTTGGTTATTATCTGCACCTGCTCTTCGTAATCTAAAAAGTCTGGCAGCTGCAGATGTATTTCAGAATATTATGCCATATCTCAGGCGGAAATAACATTCGCAAGTATAATAATGAGCAGTATGAAGGCTGAATTGAATTGTGGGGCACTTGAATCAGCGAGTATAAATGAACTAATTTGTGTTCAATTCATTTAAATGGACGTTTCTGTTTAAGGTTTGACTGTATTGAGAGACTAAAAATTTTGTTGCCTTAATATCAGTCAACATCGCTACACCGTTCATTTTCAATGGAGCACAGAATTGTTTATTTTGAAATGGAAAACTGCATTAAACCGTTTTTCGTTTACTATTAATTTGTTATTTCGGAACCAATTTGAAACATCTGATATTGTAATATTTACGGTTTCTTTAATGTAAAAGTGATGTTTACCATCCGCAAAGAGAAACTGCTCTTCCGTTCTTGAATCGTCGAGGGCATATCGTTTGCATGTAAAGTAGGTGCTCAGAATAGGCCTAAAACTGATCCTGAGAAATTCTGCATGCAACGGCAAAAGAGTCGGAAAGTGCGCGTCGCAATGTCTCATCATTCCAGTAATGTATCAACCCTCTGAGATCGTTGTTTAAGGTACGAATTCAATCTAGAGCAATACGACGATCCGTATATGAAGGTGAATTGAAAGTAAATTGTCGACTGCGACGTCGCAAGCTTCTTTTGAGAGATCTAGTCAATTCAATAGGAGCCTGTTTGATCCAATGATGAGGCGACATTCAAGAAAAGAAAACATAGCGTTGTTTCGTTGATTTTGATTTTCTAAACTACAGTTGGTAAATCTGAAAGCGCGCTAAGTTTATGAGAAAGGTCGCATTCGTATGTAAAACGTTCCAGTTATTTTTGAAAAGACTGATAGAAGAGAAATTTTGAATTTCATTTTTGTTACCTTTTTTGAAAAGCGGCTTAATTTTAGCTGTTTCTGGAAACGTTCTGGAAACGTTCTAGTGAAATATCTGGAAACGTTCCAGTGCATAAAGATGCATTAAATATGGAGTTAACGGGTGTATAATGGCATACGCACAAGTTCTAATAGAAGAACTGGGAAATTCATCTAAACTGGACGAATATTTATTTTTAGCTTCACTGATTAGTTCTGGAGAATTTCATAGGAAGTGTTTCAAACGAAACATCAGGTGTCTAAAATTTTGGTGAACTTGTCTGTTTTGAATTTGTGGCTGAAGACTTAGTGAGATCGGCAATTCTCGGAAGCATTGGTTAAAGAGACTAGCCACTCTCGTTGCCGATTGTTCATACATTTATATCGTTGTATATTTTGAAACAACGTTCTACGGTTTTATAGTTGACGGTAGTGATTTTTCTTTAATAGCTCCACATTGCTTTGTTTTATTATTTGAGTCTGCATTA
Source organism: Teleogryllus oceanicus (assembly GCA_964035755.1). Classification (NCBI taxonomy): domain Eukaryota; kingdom Metazoa; phylum Arthropoda; class Insecta; order Orthoptera; family Gryllidae; genus Teleogryllus; species Teleogryllus oceanicus. Next base: position 181,764,057 of record CAXIVR010000001.1, read on the forward strand.
TCCGATCGTTTTTCATGATTTTAGTCGTTTTATGACTTCGTAACAATGTTTTTGTATTTTGCAAAGTAGATAAGAATCTTGAAGGTCATGACGTTTAGAAATGAAAGAAAGAATTCGCTTGTTTTACAAGATGTCCTAACTCTTTGTGTTATCCAAGAATATCTTTCGTGAAAAATTAAATTGTTTTAAGAGTGGAAAAAGCAAGTGTTAAATGAAATGAAAGAGTTGAAAATTATATTTGTCGTTTGTATCAACAGTATTATAAACCGTTTCCATGACTCCTGCATCACAATCAATGCACATTTAATTTTACTTTAGTAAACAATCTAGTCATACGTATTATTTATTGCGCAGTGATCGCATTTCTCCCTCTCTTTATAATGGTAAGAATTTTGTGCATCGTGGTCAATGTATCCAAATCCTTGTTTTGAACTTCATATCGAGAGTAGTTTGCTAATTGTAATTTGACTAATCGCTTCAGCGAATGTTTTAGATCCGTAGGTACATTAATTGTAATGTCTAAATTGAAGGAATTAATTAAATTGAGAAACTTTTCTTCTCGCAAGACGACTAGAAAATCAATGTTAAAATTCCGCATACAATGGATTCAAAAGAGCGATTGCTGACTCTGTTAAGTGTTATCTCCAGGCTAAGAACGAAATATAATCTGCACTTATCTTTGTTGAGGTCTGTAAATGCAAAAGTATTATCACTTTTAGTGAGGTAAGATGCTACAAAATAGAAATTTTGGAAAATATTTTCTAATGAGTATATGGTGTGGTTTTATTAAGCATATTTAATTCATGATAGAATCAATATTATTTCTAACGTAATATATGGAACTCATGATGTAGGACTTATGGGATCTACTCTCTCTGCAATAAGTGCTCGCAGGTAAAAGTTTGAATTTGGAAAATATAAGTCTATTGGGGAGATAACCCAATGTTCTGTAAAGAAAGAACGTCCGTTTGATTTAGACTGCCTGTAGAGCTGCCTGATAAACCTGGGGTTTTATTTGAAAGGATTGCAGATGTTATGGTGGAGAATGTTTATTTTTTGCGGGCAATTTACAGGAATGTTTTTTCTGAAGTGCATCTTGACTGTTAAGCTATATATATTTACTCCATTTTTACCCGAGTGCGTGGTCGAAGGTTGCAGTGTCCTGGCAGTGAGAGGTCAGGAGTAAAGATGGGGGCATCGGATGTAGACGGAATTGGTAGTGGAAATGGAAATGGAGAGGTCTGTGAGAGTGAGGTAACAGGCCCAGTACGTGTGGAACGTGGGCGGAAGGTGAAGGAATAGATTTGCAGGAGGCCGGTGCAGGACTGGAGTTGATGATGTATTTGCAAGCTTGTTACCGATCGCATGTTCTTCCAGCGTTGCCTGCGTGAAGACCATGCTGGTGAAGGTTTTATTGAGGGAAATTAATTTAAAAGTGTGACATTTGTTTCTAGCCGTGTTTCAATTGTTGCCTATGTTGTTGGATTACTTGACGTAATTTTGTTGAATAATTCATCCATTGTTATATGCGAATTAGATTTGTATTTGAAATTCATAGTTAAAGTTACTGTCGTTTGAGTTATTAGCAAAATGTAGAAGCTAGAATGTTCGCAATTTCGTTAGAAGAGGTAGTTCTGTCAGTTATGAACCATAAATTTAGGCGAAAGTCTCGCTTGTAGCAACTATTGATAGCTTTGATTTTTTCCAATTGTCTCGCTGGGTTAGAAAAGTAATTTATTGATGAGATAAAATCAATCCAACACTGCCTTTTATTTTCTTTATATATTCGTCTTGGCTTTTGCCTGTGTTCTTTTATAATCAGTATGATTTTCAGGTTGATGTCTCTAAGAATGAGGTTCAGATATAATTAAGAGCATTTTTTGCAGTCTCATTCCACTACAGTTTTTCTTATTGGTTTTCCTAGATTTTGGGATTGTTTCATCATTGGTTTGATGGGATGAGATCAGTCAGTTTCTCAATTTTTTATTGAGGGAGATTGAGGAATTCTCTCTAAATATATTAATTTGGCATATTTTTGTTGATAATATTTCAGCATCTGTCAAAGGTCTTGAATCTCCCATCGAGGATGAGTAGATATGCTAGACATGAGGCATTATTAAAGGCATGAGAATGGGAAATGGTCATCATGTAAGTCTGTAGTACTCCAGTCCCATTTAGAAGCAATAGAAGATGAAATGATATTGTTAGATCAATTCGTGAATGAACCTTTGTGTATTATTACAGAGTGTATTGACTTTTGTTGGTATCAGCTACATTGGGTCTTCTATTATTTTTTAATAATCATGCCTCTACTGTCATCTTTATAAGATCCTACATTATTGTGATTTATTAAAATCACCTACTATAATAAGAAGTTTAGGTAGCTGATCTATACATTTTTAATATTTCATTAAAATTTAATATTAGGAGTGTAGATATTACAGACATTGAAAATATTTTCTCTCCTCATGTTGATTTTGACTGCTGTACATTTAGTATTGTGTTTTTGTATGAATTTCATCTGCTTGAATATGATTATATATATATATATATATATATATATATATATATATATATATATATAAATATAGCTATATGTCTCCACTGTATATTTTGGATTTATTTCTATTTCATATGCAGAATAATTCTTCAATTGTATTACTCCTTCTGAATTGTTAGTTTCCTGTAAAGTTATTAAGTATCTGGATTATATTTGTTAATCAGAATAAACAGATTTTCTTGAAGCCAAATCCAGCTGATATTCCATTAATATGCTTTCAAACTACTGTTATTAATATTTAATTTGATGATGAAACATTTTAACTTAAATACTAGAGTACTTGATTCATTACAAGCTTAATGTGTTTATTTAATTTCTTTTAGATTTGTAAACCTTCTTCATATTTTTATCTCTTTTAGTTTTGATATGTTTTTTCTAACATTTGACTGTTGAGTTAAACTAGGTATTCTAGAGCTATTTCAATTATCTCAGTACTGTTTTTAGTTTGTTTTAAGAAAACCTTATTTGAATAAAACAAGGGATATTTGTTGTTTGGGTCCACAATATTTCCTTGAGAGGCCAGTTGGGTGTTCAGTTTTTTCAGATTCTTCACGCTAGTACTTAATCTTGACTTTTATACCTTTCTTTTTCTTTGCAGTGAGGTCAATGTTATTGGAGATGTTTACTGGTTCTAAGATGAGGGTTCAATAAGTGGGGTATCTGAGGTTGCTGATGAGAAGTGACAGCAGGTCGTTTCTAATCAAATTGTTTGTGGAGTTAGTTGTTTGATTGTGGAGTTTGAAGAGGTGGAAGTCACTAAATTGAGGTTGCTTACTATAGGGTATACGTTATGGGCTGCAAGATCTTCTTCAAAGTAAGTTGTTCTACTCTTTTGTGGGAATAGTTTTTCCAATTTGAGTGGATGAGTTAGATGGTGGAGGTATTTTTGAGGTTACATTCATACTGCAGAGGTGAGCATGCGCCTTTTCATTGATGTTATCTTGTGTTGAGGACGGTATATTTGGTTGTTGTTATAACTTCAGTTTCCATTTCATCATTTCCACTGGTTTACTGGGATAAAGCTGAGCTAGCATGTCCTTCTCTGATGCTAAAATAAAACAGGTCATGATATCAGAGAAGTATATATACTGTATGAGTGTATTGTCAAAATAAACAACAGTTGAATCTGATAGTTTGTTTAGATCAGGTTCTATGTACACTTGTCTTCTGAAGCTCTGTGTTATGAGAAGCCCGGTTCTGAGTATTCTGCTATGAACGAGATCTTGAGGATGTTAATTCTCTCTCTTTTCAATTATATTATGTATTATTAAAAGGCTGCTGGATATAATTACCTTTAAGTTTGTCAACGAGAGGTCTAACATTGAGTCTACGATCTAATAACAATTGTTTTATTTTTATCATTGAATCATCTGCAATGGCTTGACTTGAGTTGCAGTATTTATTCGGTTGTTAGATATATAAAAACAAACTAACATTACTGAAGGGCCAACAATAGGAGGCAACCTTGCTAATATAATCTTTAATTGAAAGTCCTCTGAGCTTCGATTATACCTGCTTAAGTTCTTAGATGGAAAGGAATCTGATGATGTAGCACCTGCATATGACTTCTTTAATGATATACCTTTGTCAGAGTCCGTACTGGGGGTTATGTCTCCAGCCAGGGAGAATCCATTTTTTCTGAGGTACAGCTGCATCTGCAGCTGCATGTAAATTCATGTGGATAGGTACTGTGTTTTGCTTGGTGTGTTAGAAACAGCTTCGTATAGTTACAACAAGTTAGGTAAATAACTCGTATCGTTTACACCACTGTTCATGGCACGACCTACTTGTACGGGCGTCCAGACTCGAACTGCGGCGAGCAATATTAGTTTTCCGCAAGAAAAGGTTAAATAAACATTGTAAGCGATAAAATATTTATGGATTTGCACCATATTTATAATTAAGAAATAGTAATGCGTCGAGCGCCCTAATTCAGCTTCTCCACTGGGGAACTTGTTATCGGCTCAAGATACAGGTTCAGTTGCCGACATGATCTGTCTGTCAAACCGTTCTGAAGGCCATTATCTCCGCCCCGTCAGGTGGCGCCACTAACCCAGTGATCATCGTCGATCCCCTCCACAAGCGGTAACTGGCGACCCAGCCTTCGAGCCAGCATGAGCGTTCGCGCCCGTTTGAAGCGAGTTGGCCCAGGCTTGGCTTAGGCGCTACTGCCACCCACAGTTGTGAGAACACAAGTGGACAGACAGGAGGACAGATGGGCGGACAGACTGAACGACTGATAGACGAACCGAAAAACACGCGAGCAGGAGAGACAGGAGTGACGGGCAGACGGGCAGACGAGCAGACAGACGGATAAGCAGAAGGCAAGCAGACATTTTACAGCGAATGAATATTTAAATATCAAAGACCCACAAATCTTGGATTCTGATTACATAACGTATTAGTTGAAGTAATTTACTACGTAATTTACATCCGCAGTCAGACGGAATGGTGGAACGCATAAACAGAACAATGGGAAAATATTTAGCGAAGGTCGTGTCAGATCACCAACGTGACTGGGAACGAATATATGCGCATCTTTTTCTTCTAGCCTACCGCTTCATTCAAGTGTTCATGACAAATCTGGGCAAATTAATTGCCAATATCCTCTTCGGCTGGGAACTACGTCTACCATGTGATCACAGTTTGGTTGTAAACTAATGAAGAAACAGCCGGTGAAGACTGTAAATGATCGAAACGGAAAGGGATTGTAATTATAACCAGGTGCGTGAAAGAATCCAAATTGCAAGTGACAGGATAAAAGACCGGTATGACATCAGTTGAAGGAGGAGGTTATCAACCCGAGACTGGCGTCTGGCTGTTTAATCCCCAACGACGCCTCGCGGTTTAGTCCAAAATTGCAACGGACAGTGGGGAAGGAACCGTAATGAGGTAGTGAAGAGGATAAATGATGTTGGTCTACCGAATTAAAATATTGCTGAATGGAAACCACACGAGTCGTTCATCTGAATCGGCTGGCCCCATGGTGGAAGTAATGAAATAGATTACAGGAAAAGACCGCATGAGTTTGTGAGCTGATATGCAAGATCATACTTCACGAGTTTATGTCTCAGTATAATGAAAAGCATCAAGCGCGTTGTAGCGCAACGATCTGTTTGCGCCACCCCCAGAATACGCACAGCGCATTGTGCTCTGGTGATCGATATGACCAGAGGTGTTGCCGCTGTACTCAAGAGAAAATACGGAATGATAGAAGACTTAAATAACCAACAACCAGATATAGGAAGAATCCTGCATCTGCACCACGCCAGTCGACAGTTTATTACCTGGTCACAAAGTAAGTCACATCACAAGGCATCCTACATGAAATCTTTGGAAACCTGCCCGAATTTACGCCAACAAGTACCGCAAGACAACGTTCAGCGACGCCATGTCAAACTGGGATGTGGCTGATGGACCAACTGGAGAACAGTGAGAAGCATGTTGGGGCACTATTCGGTACACTGGGGTTAGTATCTTAGTCTGCAGTCACCTATGGAATGTCAGTCATATTCATGGTAAAGAAGACAATTGATCGTTACTTTTTAACTCAACTGCATCAGAGGTCCCAGCTGTGCACGGTACGATTTTCATTTAAACGCGCTCTGAGACGAATGTAACCAAGGAGGGGGAGTGTAACGAAGGCTGCATCATCCGCCGGCGCCACCTCGAGCCTGTGATCGCGGGTTACGTCATTTGAGAGCGTAGGTCGGCGCTAACACGCCGGCGCGCTGGCCACGCGTTTCGTTGGCGCTGGTCACGAGCTGCCGGTGAGCACGGGTTGCATCACCTCGGCTTCGGCGGATTACTCCCAGAAAGCGCGAGGTGTCCGGATGGTTCTGATTGTCTTGACGAGTATAAATACGCGACGGCCGCGACCGCGAGTTAGTCTTGGAGTCCGCAGGGAAGTTGAATCAGAAGCGGGTATCGCAAATGGTGCAGTGAGGTGTGCTCAGTGACGGGAAACGGTGGCTGCGCATCGTACTGTGGTCAAGATGCAACTGCACTGGCGCATCGAACCGTGATTGCGCAGTGAATCGTGCTGAAAAGCAGATTGTGCGAGTGTGTAAGAGAAGATTAGGTAAATAAATAATCAAGAGAAGTGCAGTGTAAATAACAAAGAGAAGTGTAGTGTAAATAACTGGCGGAGAAGTGTAGTAAATAAATAATCGTTGTTTAAGATTGTGTTAAAACAAATAAATAAGCTTTTGTTAAAATAATACGACTTTTAATTCACCACTAGAAACGCAATATACTTTTATAAACATTGTATCTACATTGCTGCCCATACTGCACCGTATATGGGCGTATTTTCTTGTTGTTTGGGTTAGCAACATTTTCATGCGAAATGCGCGTCACAGTAGTCAAAAGCAGACTGGCAAGGGAAGAATGTAGAGCATTTAACGAAGGAGGTGTGGCCCACTTGTTCAAGTGTTTCAGCTTGAATCAAGCCATGCATGTTGACACACGCATTTGAATACAAGGCTCCCAGCAAAGAACTAACCGCTTCACTTCCACACTCGACAAAATTACTCGTAATCAACCAAATTTGAGTAAAGAAGACAGACTTGACTACATGTTTATAGAAGAATTTTTACTCAGAACATCTTGTAAAAGTAAAATTTTAAAATTTCATTGTTCTCTCTCTGAACAGGGATTGACCGACTTTCTCTCTGAACACTGACCATTCACCAGATCATTAAACATATAATTAAAATGAGAAGTGCAGAATAAATCTTGTATCTTAGAAGAGCATTGTTTGAATTTCATGATTTTTTTGCCACATGTTTCTTTGGCTGTAAGAAGATTTCCATCCTGTACTTTCTGGTAATATGTGTTTCTCTGCATTGCTAGGCAATTTTGTACGGCTTTCTTGATGAATTCAGCGCAGCAGTTAGAAAGGCTGCTGATCCAATTGTGAGTTGTGCCGTTGACGTCTACAATAGAATTTCTGCCGAGTTATTACCGACACCTGATAAGTCTCACTACGTCTTTAATTTGAGAGACTTATCAAAATGTGTTCAGGGTATTCTTCAAGCAGACCCTGAAGTAATTAGAGAAACAAATCAGATATTAAGGTAAGGAAAAAGCCATGACTATGTATTATATTTTATTGTTGAAAATAAATGAAACGCAAACTTACTTATTTTTATTTTACAATTTATCTCTCCGCCGTTACTACTTATGTTAGAAGAAATCTATTACATTATTTTTTGCTATAACACGGATTTTTTTTTAAAACATGGAGATATTTTATGAAATGCCATCTCATATTACTCAGCTAAACAACCACCCGTCTTCCTTCCTAGTTTTCACAAATGAATCAATCTGATAAGGCCTTTTGGAGGTTGGATGTAGGGACATGCTCTATTAGTATTTCACAAGCACTTAATCGCTTTATCTAAACAAATAATAATTAATCGCCGAAATGTAAGGTAAGGCATAAACTTTCTGGAACACCCATCACAAATTGAATTGATCTCGTGTGTTTGTTATTGTTAGGACAAGGTTTCTATAAAATAATTTTTTTTAAAAATCTCATAATATGAAAAGTGAGTGAGTGAATGAGACAGAAGACTGTGAGAGATCTAGAATATATTAACAAAGTATTGAAAAATGAAAAGAGAGAGGAGAAAAAGATAAGAAAGAGAAGAACAGAGAAAGGGGAAAAAGGAAGGGTCAATCGCATTTTAAATGGTTTACAATTGGTCGCCTGACCATCCTGAAAATATTCATATTTTGTACATAAATTTATGTGTTTTGGCTGTTGAAAACACCTTATATTTATTTTTATTGTAAATCTGGTTTACAAATGGCGGCTTGTTTTTGTTTTACGTCGCGCCATTTTGGCGTTTGTAGAGGCTTACTTCAAAAATTATTCAGCTCTGAGTTGTTCTAGCATTCTGTAGAATAAAAGGAATTGGAACTCGCATACCTTGGCCTAATATATCTAAATGTCATTATTTACATACCTTGCATGTTTATATTTAGAAATATTTGCAACTAAATCATGGAACGCAAATGTACCAAGTTCGATTCAGAGAGTATTTTTCAAAGAAGGAACAGAATCTCAGCCCAATTTTTTCTGTGCTTTACACACACAGTATAGCGCTTCAAAAATAACACAGGCAATGTACCTCTTCCAAATTACACGTTCTTAAAAATTAGAATTTTAGTTTTTTTCCAAATTTGCAACTGTTGGGGAACCAGATAAAAACATTGAACATCGTACACATAGTAGATCGCTATGATAACAAACTTCAGTAAATTTCAACTTTTAGATTTAACTAAAAGTATTTTTTTACATTGTTAACTTTCGCAAAAAACGGCTTCATTTCTACATTGAGAATATATTGTAACAAGTAGTAATCATATTGTTTTGAAGATATTTTAAGCTAAAATGCATTTGATTTGAAAAAATTAATTATACTTTATTATTAATAAATACAAAAGTTGGGTGTAATCTATTTTGAATATTACTTTACTTTAAAACAAACTAACATTTTGACATCTACGTTTGTGATTAAAAATATAAAAAAATTAAGAATCGATTAACACCTCAGGTTACATTTACACTTCGCTTAGACTTAGAGACAAATACTTTCTGAGTTCAGTTGGTGTTTTCCTCATGCTATTTTATCCAGCTCCAGCCTTTCCAAGGATCTAGATCCACGGTGCTCGCATCTTTCGCGTCTCTACATACAGAGAGATTTGTTTGTAAAAAGACAAATGGTAGATTCAGCGCCTTGGCATATGACATTGACATAAGCCAGGAACAAGAGACTTCCCTGCGGCACACGCCATGTTACCTTTGATTTTGATGACAGTTTGCCATTAATTTTCACTCTTTGAGAGCGCCCATTAAGAAACTCCTTTATCCAAGAAAGAATTCTGTGATCTATGCGTGTAGCAGCAAGTTTTGTTAGAAGTCTACCATGCGGAACTAAACCAAAAGCTTTGGAGAAATCTATTATTCTATTATTATAGCCTGTCTTTGTTGACAAGTATCTAAACTATCTGCAATGTCTTGACACAGTAGTGACTTGACTTTCGCAAGAATGAGGAGTGCCAAATTGATTACAGAACACTTTTATTAATTCAATTCAAATTTAACGGTATTTCTTTATTAATTTTAGTGAATAGATTAACAAAACGTGAAAAGGAATTTCGTTTATTTTGTCTTGTAGTTAGTTTACAGGTTGAGCCATTTCAGTAGAAAATTAGTGGGGCCACAACAGCATACTTTCTTTCAACATACTTTCTCGCATTATTTATGTATTTGCCATTTCAAAAATTCTGCACCAACGAAATGAGATCTACATGCTATCTTTTAAGTGATCTTTTCTACTCAGAAATAAATTGAAGACAAATTTGATATATTCTGGAGAAATTTTTAAAAATAAATTCCATTAATTATGAGCTCTAATATACTCGAAGACTAATGTTTTTCTCTAATAACTGTACAAACCTTTGACAGCATTAAAAGCATTAACCTTTACTAGAAAGTATTAACTGCTTGTTTATCCTTGTGTTAGATTATTACATGGAGTTTTTTGTTTTTTCCTCTCCCTTTCAAAATTCAAAATCATGTAGTATATGACTTATGTAGGATCATAGAATTTTGATAATGTGCACCCAATTCACTTTTCCCATAACACGTCATACGCAATTTTTAACTGTTTTTTTACGTAAAATAAATAAAAAAGAGCTGATTTGTTTAAAGCAGACTTTCCCTGAGGCAAGTATATGTCTTAAATTTTGTAGTTTTGAAATGTCTCTCAATCTCCGGTAAATTCTTCCAAAGTGGAGAATTCATGTCGAAAATGACCAGTACAATATTTTTAATGTGAATACATGAGGAGAGCACTTAAGAAAAAATTGGTGCCGTTTTAGAGAAAAAAATTGTTTAAAAAAATTGCCTATATTTAGTGCAACATTACACAAAAACTGTTTTCTGAAAAAATATTTTCGAAAAAATGAACATGATATTTTTAAAATTTATTTTAAGTCGCATCAACAGCTGGATCATTAGCGACTAAATAAATACAATATATTAATGACATATTATTATTAAATTTTAGAATATTGAGGTAACATTGTAATGGAGCGATTGATAAAACATGCGCAGTAAATATGAAAATTACATCATTGATAATTAGTTGTTAGAAAGGAATAGGACTGCTATCATTCTGGGCTATTGGAAGCTGAATAAATGGCGTCTATTTCTCGGTCTATAACTTTATTACATTTACTTCTTAAGTATTAATTTAGAATAGAAATCAAAATTTTCTGGAGCAAAAAAATTAGATGTCTGATGGGAATTAAAATTAGATGAATATTGGAGCACGTGATTAGTGTCTAAATAGGCCACAATAGATATATAATTAGGTCTGGTTTCTTCTCTAGTAGATATAGCCAGAAAAAATTGTATAGTAGAAAGAGTGTTATTTGTTCACACGAGAGGCTGTCATACTTTGGAGGGTAAAAATCAAAATTTTCAATTCTCTTAAGTGAGCAGAATTTTGGAGATTATTCCACTGGATTGACCACATCTTCATAAGTTTGCCAGTAAATTTCTGTGTAGTTCTCAAGTTGCATAAGAAATTTTGTTGTTTATTTTCTCTCTTCCAAAGTCAAGAAGTAAATGTAGTGGTGCAGATGATCCGTGTTTTTAGTCTGCGTTCTCGAGTCGGTGCCTCTGAGTCGGTGTTCTTGATTCATATTATCGAAGTGGATCACCACAGGTTGAATAAATCGTCAGTTGTCTCTTTGTAGATTTGGCAGCTTGATTAAGATTAATACTTCTGTGGAAATTAATGGACTCGTTTGTACATATGATAAATTCATAAGCATTTTTCTAGTTGGTTTGAATTTGGCAAGGTTCATGCCATTAGAAAGAAATGACTGGGCGTTATTTTACTAGCAAAGATCCCAAACTGATGTGAAAGTATCTCGTGAGATTTGGGATGCCAAGAGCCCATTCTGTCAGTATCCAGTGTGTCTTGATGTAGACAGACATGGATTTTATATTTCTTGGAGAACTGAGGATGAGGTCAGCGTGGGAGCCGTTCAAGTTAGAGATGAGAGATCTCTCTGGTGTGACTGATGGCAATTTAGTTGTGACCTTGTGGGGATATTTATCTTCAACATCTTCCCACTGATATGTGTGGTAGGATGATGATGCCTTTGATTCTTTCGTAAAAGGTTTTTCGGTATGAGTTGGTTGGTCGGCTGGTTGGGAGAAGATTTAATTGGTGGGTTAATATAGTTAAGTACAATAATATTGTTGGATGAGGTGGCTTTGCTTAGGTATTTGATGGCCGATGTAATCCTCTTCTAAATTTGCAGTTTGATCTCGACTTCATGTTAAGGCTTTAATAAAACTGTATTGGCGTTGTGTGAAACATCTGTGCATATATCCTAAGTACTCTACTATGAGATCCAATTTTGGTGTAGTTTGTTTTTGGCTTAGTTATATATTATACACCCATAGTCGATTTTTATACGGATGATAGCTTTGTAAGTGAGAAGCAATATATGTTTGTCTTCGCCCCAGTGGTTATAGTTCATACATTTGAGTAAATTTGTTCTTCTTTTGACATCAGTGATGAGGTCTTAATGCTCTTTCCCAAGCATGGCTACAGTAAAAAATGAGACCAAGGGATTCTAGTCGAAAGACTCTTCTTATTACACCTTCATATTCGTAAATGGAACATTCCAGCCAGTATTTCATCTAGATATCAGTAGGGGAGAGGTTCTTTCCTTTACTGAGGATTATTGTATCGACCGCATACTTCGCGATCGATCGTAGGTGATTTGAGCAGCTTCCTTAATTGCAATCAAAAATAAAGTTATATTAGTGGACTCAGAACGATTTCGCAAGTTTGATTATTTCAGATAACTGTTGTAGCACGTACTTAAAGTCACATCAATCAATAGTAAACTGCATACATAAAATCAAGAATAAAGCTGGGCTTTACGCTTAAATGCCAGACTTTGGCAGTACACATTGAGAGTTATGATGTTGGAGCCACTTTCGGCGTGAATCCTCCGAATTTTTTGAAATTGCAAAGTTCACATTTTGTAAGTCCAGCAAAATTGAAGATGGGGATTTTTAGCTGAATCAACGTCCGTTGTAAAACATCAGCTCTTCAGAATGATCTTACACAATTCTTTGAATAAATTAGTCGATTACATGTAATTTAAGACTAAAATTTATGCTATTTCTAAAACAATTATTATATCAAAAACCGCACAAATTTATTCTTGATTTTTTTCCACAGGTAGAAGAGGACACTTAAAATAATGAGCCGGTTTTCAATTTCGTTGTGCTCTCTGAATTTTCTAAAATTGAAAATTTAGAAATGATGCGAGAAAGTATGTTCTGTTGTAGAAGCACTAGTTTTCACTAGAAATCTTTCATAAATTGACATCTTATGGATTAAGGCGTATTTTCCGAACAATGCCGCTGAATAGTTATTACCGTTTTTTTCGTGGTTAGATGTCATGTAACCGCGATCACAATTAAAGTTGCTTATAAAATAATTCCCGGATTCTCATGTACTTATATTGAGGCAGAAAATATGTATGCAACTCGTTTATAGTGATAGACGTTTTCTCTTGGTTATACATAACCATAAATGAATACAATTAACTCTATTTACCTGGTCGAAAAATATATTAATATCATATTTTTCATTATTTTACTGCTTATCGCTTATAATCAGAATGATCGGCTGATAAATATTGAAGATAAAAGTTATTTCTATCATATGATGAAAGAATGCTGCGTTCGGTCATTTTCATCACCTATTATGGAAATCCCAAATGACGCGATAATAGAAAATCCACCACGTTTAATGTTTGGAGATTTCATGACATTAGGAGAAAACAAAATATATCAAGAAATAGCTGATGTTGATAAGTGCAAAGATGCATTAATGGTAATAATCAGTTCACATTTTAAAAAAATATGTGTAAAAATGAAATCATACGTCAGCATCAATGAACGTCTTTAACTTTGCGTACGTGATATACAATATATTGTAGTGCACACCCCTCTGTCTTCTCCTACCCAAGCATCTTTGTGAACACTCACACGTGTGTGGTTTCTTCCTAAGGAGTGTTACACTTTTTAAAATTCCTTTGTTCTAAGGACTAAGAGAAGGGATCCCTCCGGGTAAGTACAGCACTTTATCACACAAAACACTGTAAAAGAAAGTGTGGTAAACAGAAATTCAATAATAAGCGAGTTGAATTATTTGTTCCACTTATTCACATAAAAACAGAACATTTAATTCTTTTTGTCCAAATAACAAAATAAACTATATTTCTTCCCCTTTTTCTGCATATTTATTTCACATATTGACTCAGTACACTGCCTGACAAAAAACGTGATGCACCCAGAAGGAATGGTCCAATATTATTCCATTTCGATATTTATGCACACCATTGATGTGTGAGTAAACGATTAGTTCCACAAATATCAGTAATGTAGAACACCCATCAGAGTGCATTCGTGATGTCACCGCCCTGTTTTTGCGCAGTTGAAATCAGTCAACAGACGTGTCAGACAGTAAAGAACATGTTTACCTACGGTACAAAGCACCTCGAGATGTTGGCGGACGCGTTTGATTATGCTGGACAGCACTAATAATATCGTATGATTAGATTGTCATTAAAGTAAAATTAAATTATTCATTGATTACTTGATACGCAGGAGTCATGGAAATTGGTTTATAATGTTATCAGATAAACGACAAATATAATTCTTTTTTTTCAACTCTTTCATTCTATTTTAACACTTGCTTTCCTCAAAAACGAAAATCTAATTTTTTCACGGAAAGCACCTGATAACACAAGTGATTTGTGAGATCTTAAAAAACAAGCGAATTCTTTCTTTCATTTCAAACGTCATGACGTAATTTTAAGATTTATCTACTTTAAAAATACAAAACATTGTTACGAAAAAGTCTATGTAGGTTAAAATCATGAAAAATGATCAGATATTTTGAACCCAAATAATAATACAAAAGTGCAATGGAATATAATAAAAAAATACTACTAAACAATAACTATAAAACCCGTGGAGAACGCTGTTTTAAAATATAACGATATAAGTCGTGAACGATCCGCAACAGTGGCTAGTCTCTTTAACTAATACTTTTCGAGAATTACAATGATCTCAATAAGGGTCTTCAGCCACATAAATTCAAAACAGACAGTTCACCCAAATTCTAGGTACAATGTCTGTTTCCCGCAACTTTCCATGAAATGCTCAAAATAATCAGTTAACTAAAAAATAAATATCTGTCCGGTTTAGATGAATTTGATTCTTTGTTAGATCATGTATGCATTATACACCTGTTAACTCACATATTTAATGCATCATTATGCAACTGAATGCTCTAGATATTTTCAAAACAGCTAAAATTAAGCCACAAAAAGGTACAAAATGAAATTCCAAAAATTATCATTCCATTTCCTCTTCTCTTATCAGCCTTTCAAAAATATTAGAGAGACTTTTTTACAGGCTGAATGGGAAACTCTTTCTCACTAAACACGACGCGCCGATTGCTAACATGGATTTAGAAAATCAAAATCAACGGAAAAAGAGCTTATTTTTCTTTTCAAAGATGTCGCCTCTACCATTTCTGGATCAAAACGAGGTACCTTTTTGATTATTTTTGATTCTGCAGCTTTCTGACGTCGGGCTTGACTGCTTATATCTTACTTTCCAAATTACCTTCATATGGAATCCGTCGTACATTGTTCTAGATTGGTTACGCGTCTGTACCCCAAACAACGATCTCTAGAGAGTTGAAATACCGCACTGGAATGATGGAACATTACGTACGCACCTTCCGACTCTTTGCCCGTTGCACGGAGTTCCCTCAAGGATCGATTTAAATTCTATTCTGTTCCTACTTTACGTAAAAACGATATGCCCTCGACGATTCGAACGGAAGAATGTTCCTCTTTGGTGGATGATACGAACATCCTTTGCAATAAAGAAACCGTAAATAGTACAATATCAGATGTTTCAAATTGGTTCCGAAATAACAAATTAATAGTAAACGAAAAGAAAACGGTTTTAATGCAGTTTTTCATCAAATAAAACACCTTTGTATCATCATTGAAAAATAACAGTGTAAATGACTGACAGCATACAACAAAATTTTTAGGTCTCTCAATACAGTCAAACCTAAAACGAAACGTCCATTTTAAATGAATCGAATACAAATTAAGTTCATTATACACAAGGTTCAGGAATTCTTGGTGAAATTCAGTCAGCCTCTTCAATTACCAGCCAGGTATACTTCATGTGAATGTTCATTCGCCTGAGATATGGTATAATACTCAGGGAAATACATCTGAGAGAAGCCCTGACTTTAGATTACAGAAACGAATTGTACGAATACAACCAATCCCACCCACGGATTCATGTAAGTTTCTTATTAATCTAGGAATCTCTACTTCCATTAATGTGTTTTTTATTTACTGAATCAGTGGTTTTGTAAAAATGACTTGCTCTAAGGGCGGGAATATATTTTCAGAAAATGCCGAAGTTCATTACTACAACACCTGACGGAGAACTATCATCTGCCGACAGTATCAACAGCCCAATACAAAAAAATCTACATAGAATACATTAATGCACATTATTTTACAACACTCTGCCAGATGACATTAAACGATTAAATCTAATAGAAACGTTTAAACTCTATGTGAAATCGTTTCTGCTGTATAACTGTCGTACAATTAGAGACTCATACTGAGTAATTGGCCAAGAAAAGTAACATTAATTTTACCAAATGATTCATAATGCATTATTTACCATTTGAACTGCCAGTATAAATGAGAGCAAAACAACCAGTAACAACTATTAGTAATTACAGCTTCCGGGTCAATGACCTATCCAGATCAGGTTTTTCGTCCAGTTTCCTGATCCATTGAGCAAATGCTGAGATGGCCTTCTTGTTTTGCTTCTGGACATAAATGTAATCATTTTCAGCACGTCTTCTAGAATTCAGTGGAAATAAAATTATTCAAATGACATTTCCATGTTACAGTGGCAGGGAAGTAATAAGAGCCAAAATGTATTGCTTATTTCCATCCCTGAAAAGAACGGAGGAGAAGACTTCATCTAAAAAGTTGTGTAAACAGAATTCTCAATGTGTGGGTACTCCTAGGCATGAAATGCGTGTGAGCTCCAATTTAGGTGACAGTCCAAATTTCTCATTATGTCAAAAAATACTTTTCACACATTTTCGTTTAACACCGATGGGAAAGTTACTGCTCGGGTACTCATTATATTAACTTTTCATAGTATTACTTTACTCCACCCACCTTAAAAATATATCTAGCTGGAAGACACAAAACTGTAATGACTTGCATAGCCCATAATTCAGGAGTACACTTTGTGCACTATTCATCCGTTTGATCCAAATCCACTTAATATCCAAATGCGGGGTTCATGGCTACATTTTCAGGCGTTTCCTCCTTCTGCCTCCCACAATATTTCCTCACTATTCACAAGTATCTCCACAAGGCGTATCCAGAAAGTAAGTTTCAGTTTCTCAGTCTGTAGTTAAACGAACATGTAGAGTCACAAAATCACTAACTTCTATCTATAAAAAGAAATGAGTAACGAAGAATACAAGAGCGTCAGGAGTCGAAATGACGCGTCCGGGCTTACCAGTGGTAGTGAAAAGGATTTCCCCCAAATAGATAATTCCGATCGACGTGACCACTCTAGAGCTCATGTGAATTTGAAACGGATATTTAAAATTTGTTAGGAGACGAAAGACGTGTGGCGCCTCCGAAATTCGGTAAGCATCCCCTTCCTGACACGCACTCTCAGGCCCTTTCCATCTTCCATGTTCTAGGGTTAGGTGGAAACGACCGCCGTCCTCACCCGCTCTTACCTTTTTGATAACGTCAACCTTCACATGTCAATAAATGTGTTTTGGGGTGAGAGAACGCGGTAGTGTTCCTGGCAGAAGATATGCGCGAAGCTCACGCAGCTCAACCCCTAATGAAGTGTGGAGCCCTCAGCCCACGAGAAAACAGAAAGGGTGCTTTAGAGCTGACACGTCTAGCCACGCTCATCTGCGAAGCGTTTTTTAATGTAGATGGCATTTCGAGGGTAATTATAACTGAAGCCCCAAGGGAAGCCCCAATAGGACTCCAAGGTTTTATTTATTTTTTTGTTCTTAAGAAGAGTTCGCTAATAAATATGGAATATATCTGATTTTCACTCTAATCCGCGAAGTTTTGAAAATTGTAAACGCTTACTGTGACCCTCTCCCACAGCAACATTAATGAAGATATGCTTTTTTAATAAAATGTCCTTTTCAAAAATTAGATCTTTAAATGACATCTATTGTATTTTAAAAATTTTAACACATGTAGTACAGTTTACTTTCTCGATGAATTTTCAAAACATGAGTCGTGTGTACATTTTTTATCATCTCACTTGTTAATAATTTTATAATTTAATGCATTTATGGATACAAATGATTCAAATGTTCTTGTATGAAGAGTCTCACAATATCAAGTTTCCGAGTGCACTCAATTTTAGGTGTTTGCGCCTTTCAGGGGCTATTGAACCCCCCACCTCCACGCCACCTCACCCCACTCCACCCGGGCTGAGACGGTTTTCTCCAGGTGCAGCCACTGTGAAACCTACCAGTCAGTGCCATCAATGACATGGCTCGTGTGCCCATTTTGGCCATTGCACAAATTGGTCATTGCATGTCTGGCCATTTGCCTTTAGCAAGCGTACCTTGTCAGCTCGTTGCTTTTAATATTCTATTACAGTAATAGACCAGGAGCCAGCAAGAAAATTCACGTATTATAAGCTCAAAGCTAAAACTTTTTGAGAAGTTAGCCAATGTTATGAAGAACAGGGAAACCCCATAGAAAAAATAACACAATTTTTTGCGGATTCGGTGGTATAACGGTTAGCGTATCGGACTGTTGTACCCTGGTTTGCGGGTTCAAACCCGATCGATGCCGTGGATTTTTAAGGGCCTTCCTTCGGAGGGGAAGTAAAGCCGGCTGTCCCATGTAGTAGATTTACTGCATGTAAAAGATCCTCAAGCCTAAATGAAACCTCTGAGCAAAATTGAGTTCCGCCTGTTTCGTCGCCCAAGATAATACAAGATAATTCTCCGCTAGGTGGTGAAAGGTGCGTAGCGAAATTTGCGTGGTTAGACGGAAGAGCGGGCCTGATGGCCCGAGTCTCGCCACGTAAAATAAGCCATTAACTAACTAACTAACCATTGGGGAATATGCACAGCTAATATGTTGCATATTATTCGTTAGATAGCCAAAGTGTGAAGGAGTTGTATGCCATACCGATGTGGCGTCTCATACTGTACGCCAGATTGTATACCAAGTGACATTTTTATGGTCTCTTGTATTACGAGCTCAAAGCTAATGTTTTGCTCGAATGGTAAAACATTATTTTTCATTGCCGATTATGTGTGATTATGACTACACCATACCGTTTCGGCGTCTCTATGTAGCCACCATACTGATTCCAAGATGTCCAATTTCTCACTAGGTCATGTACCATAAGCAGAGAAAAATGTTTTTTATTGATTTTAATGTCAACAAGATTGCCTGTCTACTGCAACTTTAATGTCTACTGTTTTTGCCATACCGATTGCAAGTCCCGAACGTAAGAAATTTGCCTGTGAAGTTGTAAACATTTTTACAAGTGCGATGCATAACAGTTACTCTTATGTTTTTTAGTCATGTTTAATATATATATATATATATATATATATATATATATATGCATACATACATACACACACCATACCGATGTAATGCATCTAGTAATATAATGTAATAATATATATATATATATATATATATATATATATATATATATATATAATGTAATGTAACCTGCATATTTGTAAAATATTTTAAAAGTATAGGAAATATAAATTAAATTGTAATTATTCTGACTTTTGTATATGTATTGATACTTAGAAAAGAAAGATACATAGATACCGGATGTAACGCACACCTAGCCGAAAATGCGCCTCCCGCCATCCAGACTAGTTAGGAATTAAAGGAAAGGAGTTGAAAGGAATAGTATATATTGGGATAGTCTCACGACACAGCACCCAACCAAATATCATTGGCCGATTGGTGGGATTAAGGGCGGGTTTCACTACATCTGCTTCAGATTGTTAAGCGAGGCTCTAGCTGAAATAAGCGAGCTTAGATCAAAATAGCGTTTCACCATATTTCGTAACCCTCACATAGCATTAAGCTACGCCTGATACACGAGCGCTAGCCGGATGGACTTAGCCGGCTTAAGGAAACCAAAGAAACATGGCGCAGAGGTTATATGCAATTGCATGCGGTGACGACGACCGCATTTTTTAACATAGACGCACTGGATGAATCCGAGAGAGGGCAAATTGTTTCGAAGTCGTTTATGAAATTGATTTTTGGACTCGCTTTCGCCTTTCGAAGAGATCGACGTTATTGGCGTTGGAGCAGATTGAAGAAAACATAGAATTTACATATTACACTTGTAGTGCGGCCTAGTTCTAATTACGTAACGGAGAGCTGAAAGCTTAGGCTTTTAATAAACCGTATTTATCTCGGTATATATTGTAATAGTAAAATTGTAACTCTGTTGAAGGTTATGTAGTCTTGTATCAGTTTAGTATTTCAATTTTAAATATAGTATGAATTCGAACACTACGAAATTCTAGTCGTAGCCCTAGCCTTAATTTTACAACTTATCATCGTAATAGTTATTCATATTTAGGAGGATGACATTACCTTGTTTCAAGTCGAGTTTATAAGCGTGACTGTCCTAGCGTAAACATAGAGTAATGTAGAAGCACACAATAATCCATGCTCAAGGCGGGACTCGAACCCGCGACCTTTGGAGCCGAATAAATAAATAAATTTTAGTAATTAATTAGTAGCACTCACACCCTAGGAATGTCGGCTACTCTAGTTGGCGGTTCCATTTTTTTATTCTGAGTAAACATTTTTCTTCCTAATTATATCCGATTTCCAGTTAATGTTATGATTCCAGAATCTCCATGCAAAATTTGTTTATGATTATTATATTTCAATCACCAAGTTAAAAATTATTAATGTCGAGTATATTGATGGTGAAATATTACTAAACATTATGAAAACATGTCGGTAATTGCTCCTACGTGACCGAGAACCTATGTTTTGGAGACGAAGTGCTCTCAGCTGTGATTTTCAAATGTTTGTTATACTTTTTCAGAAAATTCTGCAAACAAATGACATTGTTGATACTATGAAAGTAGAGTTAACAGCCATGGAACCCGAGTTGCAAAAGAAAAGTGAAGCTACTGAGAAGTTAATGGTTAGTCTGGCAAAAGAGCAAGAAGCAGCAGACAAAGTGAGGCAGGTTGTCAAAGAAGATGAAATTACAGTGCAGGTATATAATACTCCGTCAATATTCTCTGTTCTTTTTACACCAGAAGGGTTTTCAAGACAGTTATCAAGAGAATAGTCAATTTTCAGTTTTCTCTGGCGTAGTAGCATTGGATATATTGAGGGCAGAGAGTAATAATTGAAAGTATTTATTTATTTATTTATTTATTTTACGTCAAAAAAACAGTTAAAAACTGCGTATGACGTGCTATGGGGAAAAGTGAATTGTGTGCACATTTTCAAAATTCTGTGATCCCTACACTAAATCATATACTACTTAAATTTTGAATTTTGAAAGGGAGAAAAAAAAAACAAAAAATCTCTCATGTAATAAAATCTATTTTCAAAGAAAAGCAATAAATTTTGGCTCTTATTACTTCCTGCCGCGACAACATCGAAACGATAATTTGAATAATTGTATTTCCCAATGAATTCTAGAAGACGTGCACAGAAAATGAAGTTACATTTATGTCCAGAAGCAAAACAAGGGGCCATCTCAGCATTTGCTCAATGGATCAGGGAAACTGGACGAAAAACCTGATCGAGATGGGGGTCATTGACCCGGAAGCTGTAGTACAATAGTTGTTACAGGTTGTTTATACTCATTTACACAGTTCAAATGGTAAATAATGCATTATGTATCATTGTTAAAATTAATGTTACTTTTCTTGTGATGCTCAGTATAGTCTCTAATTGTATAGAAACAGTTATGCAGCAGAAACGATTTCACTTTGGATTTAAACTTTTCTATTGAATTTAATCGTTTAATGTCATCTGCCAAAGGTACATGTATTGTATGTGAATTTTTGTAATGAGCTGTTGATACTGTCACCTGGTGAATATGATTTCTACGTCGAGTGTTATAGTAATAGATTTCGGCATTTTCTGAAAATATATTCCCGCCCTTGAGCAAGTCATTTTTTACAAAAACCACTGATTCGTAAATAAAAAGACACGGTAATGGTAGAATTCCTAGATTAATGAAGAGAGGCTTACATGAATCACGTGGGTGGTATTTGGTTATTATTCGTACAATTCGTTTTTGTAATCTAAAAGTTTGGAAGCTATAAGATGTATTTCCCCAGAATATTATGCCATATCTCAGGCGGGAATGAACATTCGCGAAGTATACACAACGAGCAGTATGAAGGCTGACTGAATTTGCAAGGATTCTGAACGCGTAGCATAATGAACTTAATTTTGTGTTCAATTCATTTAAATGGATGTTCCATTTAAGGTTTGACTGAATTGAGAGACCTAAAAATTTTGTTGCCTTAACATCAGTCAATGGTACACTGTTCATTTTCAATGTGGCACAGAATTGTTTATTTGAAATGGAAAACTGCATTAAAACCGTTTTCTTTTCGATTACTATTAATTTGTTATTTCGTAACCAATTTGAAACATGTGATATTGTACTATTTACTGTTTCTTTATTGCAAAGGATGTTCGTATCATCCGTAAGTAATGATTGAATATTGTAGGTTGGTAAAATTATGAGATCTTGTTATTGACAATCAAATTACATTAATTTTCTATCAAATTCTTTATTTTATCTCTTAGCGAAATTTTGGAGCGAGGTTAGCCACATCATAAAAGAAGTTACCAATATAATGTTTAATAGATTAGCATTGCATTTTTTTTCATGGAAGATGATCTACATCAAATGAATTAAAATTAATACATTTTTTAAAAAAATGTGCTTATCCACATTAACTAATAAAACTAATAAAACAGACAACGAATGAAACAAAATAAAATGAGGTCATTAACTCATAATGATGTCGTATATTTAAAAACAGAAATTCACATTATTGTTGGGTTATATACTGTTAAGGAGTACTGACTTACTGCGACGTGACGAGACTTAACAACAGTAAAACTTAATGGAGGTTTATTTTTATTTTAAGTTAGTTCTCGAAGCATTTAAGGCTACGCGTACATCATAATAAGTTGGATAACATGTTCGTAAAGAGCTATTGCTTGTTCAAAGAAATTTTACTTTTAGAATTAGTAAGTGGTTGAAGATGGAGAACCATTACTTTTATGACATGATTTTTTGCATTTATATGCTATTTATTTGCAAGTTCATATCAAAATTCAGTCCTAAATATTTTATGGTTTGATGGGATGGAGTTCAAGGAATGAATGAGTTACTGATTTGAAGAGGGGAGGGGTAAAATTTGGTCTAAGGGTAAAGATTTTTGCATTTGATTTTGAAACACTGGGCCTAAGTTTTCATTCTACAAACAATTCATATATATTTTCTAGGTAACTTTACATCTTATTCTTTATTATTTTTGTTGAATAACTGTACAAATAAATGTATCGTAAGCGGAAATCCTTGAGGGAGGCCGGCCTTTTGTATTGAGGTTTGAGGTGAGATTATCAACAGTAACAGTGAAAATTCTGTCTGTTAGGAAATTGGTAATTGGGGTGAGTAAATATATTGGGGTGATTTTTGTTTTTACATTGTGCATGAGGCCGATGTGCCAGACTGTCGAAGGCTTGGGTTGGATCTAGACAGGTGACAATCGCATTGTGCTTTTTATGAAATGCTTCTTGGATGAATTCATTGACCTTAGTAATTGGCGAAAGGCTGAGCTGACGTTGAGTTCCAATTGATAGATGTGAAATCGTTTGCTCCAAACTCTTTCAAAGACCGATAAGGGACTGCAGAGCTTTTGTCTTCATAATTAAGGAACGTCTGACCAACAGTTAATGAGTGTCCGAAGTAATTCGGAATTTATTTATTACAATATCTATTAGCCAAGAAAGTGGATGAATTCTTCTTATACGCCTAGTGTAAAATGGATTAATTTTATTTCCACTCCCATAGCCCCACCCTCCCTACCTGCGCGCCCCGCCCGCTGCCCGGAACATCTCCGCAAAGCTCTTGGTCGAAAATAATATTCAACATAGACTTTTAATTAGGTAAAATGTAATTATATTATTTGAATAAAACAAATTGCATTTTGAAAGAAATTTCGAGGGACTTAAAAAATTCGAACAACAAACTCTTGTTGTTCTTGAAAAAATTGTTCAAAATTTCATAATCACAGGAATTAAACAATAGACTTTTAAACCAATAAAACACATATCATTTAGACGGAATCGCAATATTTATATTTCTAAAGTATTTTTAAGGTCTCTCCTACTGTATCCTAACATTGCAAAAAGAAAATATTTTGATACTGAAGCAGATGGCGATTTTTCGTCAGAACTAGTAGACGGACGTACGGACGGATAGACATACGTTTTGCCGTCAATTGAATTTTCGTATCAAAGATCCACCAAACTTGGATTGAGTGTTATGTGGTAGAAGAACAAATTTACCACACATGGGAATAAGATTTATCCGCGTTTTCATTTCGAGGGCCCGACAAAAATACGAGTCTTTCAGTCGTAAAATCACCTCTTTCTTCCGCAGCATTATCTTTACTACGTAAGTATGTAGCAAGGCGGGAAAGTAAAAAAAACTTAATGAATATACTATAAATTGACTAGGAGCTGAGATACTCTGCGTTATCCTGATATTAATTAATAATAACCACCTTTTTCAAAAAAGAAATGATTTCTATGTATGGTGTATATCTTCTCTACTCTGCCCCCCCCTTTCCGTCCCTGGCCAGCTCTGTCCTTCCCCCTCTCGCCTCATGTCTTCTCACCCTCTTTCCGATTCACCCACTCAGCACCACCCTAACCTTCCTCGCTCTACTCAGCCCCGCCTAGCTCTACGTAGGGTTGCAATATCGACAACAAAACATCGATGCTCAAAATTAAAACATCGATGTTAATAAAACATCGACCAAAATCATCGATATTATTAAACATCTTTGTTTTAAAACTTGGTAAGATATCAATGAAGTTGACATGGGGGAATTTAATTGGAAAGTAGGGTGATTAATTAATTTTTAACTGAGATCTATCTGACACAGACACAAATTCATCAGGATAATTAACAAAACTTTGATTCGATTTTATTTTTCACTATTGGTCACTTTGGTTTGAAGAATATTCAATTTATGGATACCTGAAAATTATTATACAATGTCATGATGGTCCTTTTTTATTTTAAAAAATATCAACCACGTAAAAATATCGAACATACATTGATGTTAAAAACAGGTTTCAAAAAATGGATGTTAAATATACGGATGGTTTTATAAAAACATCGATTCCGCCCGGCTCCGCCCCGCCCCGCCCCGCCCTCTCGTGTTCGCCTTGCTTACCGATGCTATGAGCAGCTGTAAACAGATGCAATATGGCATACTCTCGGTAAACTAGTAAAAAACTAGTGCTCTCGGTAAGAAAAAACAGGTACTTATTTTAGCTGACAGTCATGGCCGCCATCTGTCCTCCATTCTCAGTAGGAAGTTACCCTTTAATTTCTCAGTCTCATCTATTTTTAAACCTAACGGGAGGTTTGCAGATGTGACTGCAGAATTGGACACCCACGCGAAAACACTGACCAATCAGGACACCGTCATTATCATAGGAGGGCAGAATGACATTAACTTGGGCGGTAACTTTACACCTGAACAACATGTTAACAAATTACAATGTGCCGCCCGAAATACTAACATTGTAGTCTCGACTCTGCTCTTCTGGTACAACAGACCAACACTATCCAGCGAGATTAAGCACGCAAACCAACAATTAAAACTGCAACTGAGAGAAACAAATGTCAGACTTGTTGAAATTAATTTCCTCTCAGCAAAACACTTCACCCGGCATGGTCTTCACATGAACCTTGCTGGAAAACATGCAGTCGGTAACAAGCTTGCACAATACATCATCAACTCCAGTCCTACGCAGTCTCCTGCCAAAAATCCATCCCTTTCACCTTCCTTACGTTCTCCACCCCACCTTTATTTCGAACCCGTTGCCTCTTCCTCTGAACCTACTCCCGTTTCTCCCATTACCACTACCAATTCATCTACACTTGATGCACCATTTTCCTCACAACCTGTCACTGCCGGGACACACTACAACCTTCGACCACGCACTCCAGGTAAAAGTGGAGTAAATATATAGCAACTACAGTCAGATGCAGCACAAAAACATTCGTGTAGGTACTTGCAAAAAATAAACATTCTTCACCATAATGTTCAATCCCTTTTTCAAATAAAACTGAGGTTATCGAAGCAGCTCTACAGAGCGATCTATTTAGATCTTCAAAAAAGGCAACAAAAATGAAATTGAAAATTATCGGCCCATTTCTCTTCTATCACTTTCCAAAAATACTAGAGAGAGTTTTTTTACGTACGAATGGAAACCTTTCTCAGTAAACACGACGCGCTTTCAGATTGCCAACATGGATTTAGAAAATGAAAATCAACGGAAACAGCTATATTTTCTTTTCTTAAAGATGTCACGTCATCTTTGGATCAAAACGAGGCACCTATTGGATTATTTTTAGATCTCTCAAAAGCTTTTGACGTCATTGATCCTGACATTTTACTTTCCAAATTACCTTCATATGGAATTCGTGGTATTGCTCTAGATTGGTTACGTTCGTACCTTAAACAACGATCTCAGAGAGTTGAAATACCTTACTGGAATGATGGAACATTACGTACGCACCTTTCCGACTCTTTGCCCATTGCACGTGGAGTTCCTCAAGGATCGATTTTAGTCCCTATTCTGTTCCTACTTTACGTATGATATGCCCTCGACGATTCGAAACGGAAGAATGGTTCTCTTTGCGGATGATACGAACATCCTTTGCAATAAAGAAACAGTAAATAGTACAATATCAGATGTTTCAAATTGGTTCCGAAATAACAAATTAATAGTAAACGAAAAGAAAACGGTTTTAATGCAGTTTTCCATTTCAAATAAACAATTCAATGCTCCATTGAAAATGAATGGTGTACCATTGACTGATGTTAAGGCAACAACATTTTTAGGTCTCTCAATTCAGTCAAACCTTAAATGGAACGTCCATTTAAATGAATTGAACACAAAATTAAGTTCATTATGCTACGCGTTCAGAATTCATGCGAATTCAGTCAGCCTTCATACTGCTCGTTGTGTATACTTCGCGAATGTTCATTCCCGCCTGAGATATGGCATAATATTCTGGGGAAATACATCTTATAGCTCCCAGACTTTTAGTTTACAAAAACGAATTGTAGGAATAATAACCAAATCCCACCCACGTGATTCATGTAAGCCTCTCTTAATTAATCTAGGAATTCTACCATTACCGTGTCTGTTTACTTACGAATCAGTGGTTTTTGTAAAAAATGACTTGCTCAAGGGCGGGAATATTTTTTCAGAAAATGCCGAAATCTATTACTATAACACTCGACGTAGAAATCATATTCATCAGGTGACAGTATCAACAGCTCATTACAAAAAATTCACATAGAATGCATGTACATTATTTTACAACACTTTGCCAGATGACATTAAACTATTAAATTCAATAGAAAAATTTAAATCCCAAGTGAAATCTTTTCTGCTTCATAACTGGTTCTATACAATTAGAGACTATACTGAGCATCACAAGAAAAGTAACATTAATTTTAACAATGATACGTAAATCATTATTTACCATTTGAATTGTATAAATGTGTATAAACAACCTGTTACAAGTATTGTATTGTAGCCTCCGGGTCAATGACCCCCATCTCGATCGGGTTTTTCGTGCAGTTTCCCTGATCCATTGAGCATTTGCTGAGATGGCTCCTTGTTTTGCTTTTGGACATAAATGTAACTTCATTTTCTGTGCACGTCTTCTAGAATTCAGTGGGAAATACAATTATTCAAATTATCGTTTTCATGTTGTCGCGGCAGGAAGTATTATTGCGAAGGACAACATGGATAAGAGCCAAAATGTATTCCTTTTTTATCCTTGATTTTATTACATTACTCTTTTTTTCAAATTTAAGTAGTATATGATTTAGTGTAGGGATCACAGAATTTTGAAAATGTGCGCACAATTCACTTTTCCCCATAGTACGTCATATGCAGTTTTTTTACGTAAAATAAAATTTAAAAAAAACAAACTACAATAATGGTTTTCATCTTCAATAACTCAGAATATAATTGCGCTATGGAAATTAAATCAAAATACATACAGTAGGAACTGTTATGGACTTTCAGGGAGGTTTAAACTTTGACAGATTTCGTTTCCGTTTTCGAGATTTTAACGAAAAACGGAAAGAGCAGGGACTTATAGTTTTTTTAATAGTACAAAAGAAAGGTGAGATAGATTTTACGAAATCTCATTAAGACAATAAATTTTCTCCTGTTTTGAAGGTAACGTGTTCAAACTTAAATTAAGAACGGAGTAAAACTGTAAAATTGTGTACAAGAAGAAACATGCTTATTTTTGTAATATGTAGAAAATAATAATTTGAAAAACTGGACTAAAATGTGCCCGACAGAATAATCTACCGAAGAAGACTCGATCAAAATCGGTTCCGCCGTTCTTGAGATTAGCCAGAATGAACACAAACACAAAAAATTAAAACAATTTTTAAGATTCTGTATTAATTGTGGGAATTCTGATTTGTATTATGTAAACCATATGCGGTTATAAAAATAAGTAATTTTTAAGACGACACTCCAATTCTATTTACGTAAAATAAGATTCACGAGTTGTTTTATCATCTTTGTGGAGCTTTAGTTCATTACTGGATGGATCATTTGTGTTGCCAATAATGTAATGAGAATTATTATTACTGTCAAATGGCACTGAGTCATCTTGAAAGCATGTTCTTTCCAGGGGAAAGCTGAGATAACGCAAGCTTTGGCTGACGATGCACAGCGAGATTTGGATGAAGCTTTGCCTGCTATGATAGCTGCTATGAAGGCATTAGATTCTCTAAACAAAACTGATATTAATGAATTAAGAGTATTCAATAAACCCCCTCATCTCGTAAGATTTGTCATGGAAGCTGTGTGTGTATTGCTGAATTCAAAGTAAGTATCAAATTCTAGAATGTTATCTCATATTTTGGTATCTTGTTTTTGGTCCAATGCTATTGTTCCCTTTTATGGATTATTAGGAGGGAGTTGCCTATAATGAACTACTGTTTGTAAAAATAATTTTTTTCACGCACCAATAAATTTTAACAATAAATGTTCCAACACAAGTAGTACAAATAGTATATGTTCTAACATAAGGAGTACAATGTCTTTCATAAATTATCAGACCTATTTGCCTCTTCATGAAAACAAAACAATAGACTTCTTAAAAAGTTGAATTTAGGAAACTGGTTTCTCAAATTTAGCCTCAGGTGTCCTAAATTGCAGCAGATATATTACACACGTCACACGGGGAGTGCACCGGTAATTGATGAATGGACATGACACACACGCTTTTTATTCTCTCGTAAACATACGTACGAAAGTAAAATACGTAGTATATAGAAAGTTATGTAATGCTGCGGATAATCGACTTCGAGATTTCAACGGAAATACGCGTTTTGGAGTTCCCTGATACGAAAAAGACGTGTTTTTTTTTAAACGTCCGTCCATCCGTCTGTCTGTCAGTCTGTCCGTCTTTCTGTCGTTCGGCTTTGAACACTACGAGCGCCTAACCCACACATACGATCTTTTCCAAATTCAGAAACCCTTGTCTATTTGGTTCTGGTTGACGCTTTGACATTTTGAAAAACATTCTTTAAAATTTGGGGGTACTTTTCATGAAGACTCTCGGACATTTTCAAAATTTTCTCAAAACCGGCTCCAAATTTTTTCTTTCTTCTTGTTAAGATACAGTAAAATACATTTATAAAGGTGGCATAGATGTAATTTTTGCGGTTAACTCTGAATTTTCGAAAATTGCAAAAGTTGGAATTTTTTTTCGATGTCTTCCTACAACTATGAAATTCAAAATACAGATGTTTCGTTTAAATGAAATTTGTTGTCCAAAAATAGTTCTTTCATTAAGGTCATGTAGATTATTTTGTAAAGTTTAGTAGTTTTCATGCAAAAGTGCGTGTAATATTTACAATTTTAAAAAATTACAAAAACAAGATTTTCTCGGTAGGCCATTGTCTGAGCACCGGGAACACGGTATTCAAGATTGCTTATCATTAATCGAGAAGCAAAACAATGTGCATCTCGGTGTAGTGCTATTGCGTGTTTGTATCGCGTATATCGTGTATGTATCGCGAGTGAAATTTTGTGAACTGCATTTACATTACGAAGAATTCCAGAAGATACGTGAGTATTGGAACAGCCGCATTGCGGCTGACCTGCAACCAAAATGACTGCAACTACCAATGTAAACACAAACATAACCCAACTTACTCAAGAACGATCTCAAGTACCACAAGAAAAGAAGTCGTACGCAAGTGCAACTGTTAGCGATGTATTCCCATCAAAAGAACAAGCAGTGATAATTGAAGCCCATGAAGGTATTACCATTAAAGACTACGTCAATAAATTAGCCACCTTAGTGAATTCTAACGATATTAGATTCGTGTCACGTATCTCGAATAATAGAATATGTGTTTTCCTCGGCAGCAAAATAATAGCAGAAAATCTTACAAAGAAATACCAAACGTTAAACATCAACAATCACGAACTGAACATCAGGCCATTAGTTAACAAATTTAAGAGAGTGATCATATCAAATGTATGCCCTATAATGCCTAATAATATAATCCGAAAAGAATTTTCGAACAGAAATATCCACGTCACTTCAAATATATCATTCATTTGGGCAGGAATCTCTGAACCTGGTTTTGCACACATAATGAGTTTTAGAAGACTAACCTTGAAGTCCATTGAAACCTTGAAGTCCTTGAAGCTCCATTGAAAATGAACAGTGTACCATTGACTGATGTTACGGCAACAAAATTTTTAGGTCTCTCAATTCAGTCAAACCTTAAATGGAACGTCCATTTAAATGAATTGAACACAAAATTAAGTTCATTATGCTACGCGTTCAGAATTCTTGCAAATTCAGTCAGCCTTCATACTGCTCGTTGTGTCTACTTCGCGAATGTTCATTCCCGCCTGAGATATGGCATAATATTCTGGGGGAATACATCTTATAGCTCCCAGACTTTTAGATTACAAAAACGAATTGTACAAATAATAACCAAATCCTACCCACATGATTCATGGAAGCCTCTCTTCATTAAATATAGGAATTCTACCATTACCGTGTCTTTTTATTTACGAATCAGTGGTTTTTGTAAAAAATGACTTGCTCAAGGGCGGGAATATATTTTCAGAAAATGCCGAAGTCTATTACTATAACACTCGACGTAGAAATCATATTCATCAGGTGACAGTATCACAGCTCATTACAAAAAATTCACATAGAATACATGTACATTATTTTACAACACTTTGGCAGATGACATTAAACGATTAAATTCAATAGAAAAGTTTAAATCACAAGTGAAATCGTTTCTGCTGCATAACTGTTTTTATACAATTAGAGACTATACTGAGCATCACAAGAAAAGTAACATTAATTTTAACAATGATACTGTAACGTATTGTACGCTCCACTCAAAATGGCGGCGCCAAGGGATTAGACGCAAGGGCCAGGCAGGATGTGAGAACAATGCGGTATTGGGAGAATTCCGAGAGCTAGGGAAAGGGATGCCCAAAATGCGGGACAGCGCATTTTTGCCGCGTGCCGCGTGCAAAATTCTTAGAATCCAGGGAAAGGAATGCCCAAAATGCCTGGCAACGCGACTAGCGCGGGCCGAGTTGGGGGGCCCTCGTGCGAAGCACAAAACTTGCGCCCAGGGCGGCGCGGAGCCGAGCGAGGCTCGTACGGCAACCCATGTGTTGGGACGCCGGGGTGGAGATTTTCCACGGGTGACCTACGTCACGGGAGCCACGTGCTGTGTGCATAAGGTTCGCTGAGGAGTGGCGCGGGCCACGAGTCAGATTACATTTTTAAGGATCGCTCCTGCGATCAGGGGAGTAAACGTTTTCCAAGAGCTAAAAGTAACTTAAATATTTATTGTACATATTGTGAATAAACCTGTACATATTTATCATTGAAGCTCGTGTCTGTGTTATTGTGTATTCCCACGACGTCACAATACATAATGCATTATTTACCATTTGGACTGTATATATGAGTATAAACAACCTGTAACAACTATTGTACTACAGCTTCCGGGTCAATGACCCCCATCTCGATCAGGTTTTTCGTCCAGTTTCCCTGATCCATTGAGCAAATGCTGAGATGGCCCCTTGTTTTGCTTCTGGACATAAATGTAACTTGTAAAATGTAACAATGGGAAATACAATTATTCAAATTATCGTTCCCATGTTGTCGTGGCAGGAAGTAATAAGAGCCAAAATTTATTGCTTATTTATCCTTGAAAATAGATTTTATTACATGGGAGCTTTTTTGTTTGTTTTTCTCCCTTTCAAAATTCAAAATGTATTGCTTATTTATTCTTGAAAATAGATTTTATTACATGAGAGTTTTTGTTTTTTTTCTCCCTTTCAAAATTCAAAATTTAAGTAGCATATGACTTAGTGTAGTGATCATAGAATTTTGAAAATGTGCACACAACTCACTTTTCCCCATAGCACGTCATACGCAGTTTTTAACTGTTTTTTGACGTAAAATAAATAAAATAAAGTCTACAATGATCCAATCTTGGCAGAAGTACACCTCTTCCATCACAAACCAAACTTCAACAACAGAACTCTGGCACAAAGTAAAGGTCATTAGTGGAATAAGAACACCTAATATTCCCAGATATCTTATAGTGTAAAATATTCTGGCCCACAAGCTATTAGTAACCTTCTTGCTGATGCGTTTGCGAATAATTCAAGCAACAACAACTATGACCCAAATTTCTTATCTTCAAGCCCAAAAAGTTTAGCATAGACCAAGATCACATCAAGACACTATTAAATCAAAATGAAGAAGAACACAACCAACCATTCACTATGAGTGAACTTTTATTTGTGTTAAATAATTGTGAAAATTCAGCACTTGGACCAGATAATTTACCAAATAGTTTTCTAAAAAACCTCCCTGAAGTCGGCCTTGAATACCTACTTCAATTATATAATAATATTTGGACCACTCAATCCTTCCCTAACCAGTGGAGAGAAGCAACAGTCATACCAAAACCAAAACCAAAACCAAATAAGGATCACACACAACCAACAAATTTTTGTCCAATATCCTTAACATGCAATATATGTAAACTACTAGAGAAAATGATATGTTACCGGATGAAATGGAGCCTAGAAAAACAAAACTTGATCTCACCACATCAAAGTGCCTTTCGATCATTTCGATCACCTGGTAAACATAGACACGGAAATGAATGCACGCATTAGTAATGAACCACTGACGGATCAAAACGAGAAGGGAAAGCTGGTTGTGCAATAATTCTAACAAATGATAATGAAGTCAATTCATATCGTCTCCCGGACTACTTTTCCATTTTCACATGTGAAGCAGGGGTAGTGCTTAATGCCATTGAAATCAGCATAGATCTGCTAACAACATGCCTATTGTCATCTTTTCAGATTCAATGTCAACCCTTACAGCCATTGAAAACCGATACACCAGCAATCCAATAATCCAAACTATCCAAGATCTTACCGAAAACCACTTAACTTAACCACTGAACCACTTACCGAACTTTCCAAGAATTTACCGAGTCAAAATAGAACTAGTATGGATTCCTTCTCATAAAAAAATTACTGGAAATGAGAAGGCAGACATTGCTGCAAAAATGGCAACATCATTACCAAATGCTGAACCGCAAATCCATGGCCCCCAGAAAGATATAAGAAACCTTTTCAAGGACTCCTGTTTAAAGTATTGGAACTCACAATGGAAGATGGAGTCTACAAAGCTACATCGAGTAAGTTCCATTCTGGAACCAGGTCTACCGAAATCAAACTTCAAAAGAAGAGAAGTCGTCATTACAAAATTCGGTCACTTTAACCTAAATTACTGTCATCTGTTCAAAAAAATCCAACCCTGAACCCTGTCCGAAATGTCCCTACCGTGTCTACTCCTCATTGTATTCTTGACTGCCAAGAACTTGTTAATATAAGGAAATCATTAAACATAGAAGGCAGCTTATATTCACTGTTCAAATCAGAAGAAGATTGTAAAAAATTTTGAAACTACTAGAAATAACTAAATTGTTGAATGTAATATAATAGTGATGCAATGTTTGTTATGATATATTGTTATAATGTTTATGGTGTAATAATTCAACTATTTGTAACCTTGAAATGTAATGTACTGATGTAAACACAATGAGGTCGCTGATGACCTGAGCTGTTATAAAGCGACCATAAATAAACAAATATATTTTCTCAAAAATATATTTTCTCAAAAACGGCTCAAAAGTTTTTCTTGAAATTTTTAGTAGGGGTAATGCCAAATGTACCCTATACGATGACAAACGCCATATAGCTCTATTCTTTTGCTTTTTCAAAAAGTACTAAAATGTATTTTTTTACTTGTCTCTCACGTCGGTGATATTTATATTAAAACAAATTTCTCCACATTATTATATTTATGAGAATTTGATTTAAATACTGTCATATAAAGTTTCTGGAAAACTCAACAGTTTTCTTTAAATATGAGCTCAAAATTCCGCATTTTTGGAAACACTTAAACGCCATTTTCTCAAAAAGGCTCCACATATTTCCTTCAAACTTTTCCTATAGATATTGCTAATTGCACTGTTTAATGTGACGTAGAGTTCATTTTGGTGTATTCTTTTGTTTTTTCAAAAATGTGTAATTTTTATAATTAATGTATTAATGTAATTTTTGATTTAATATTAATGTATTAATGAATTTTTTATTTAACATTAATGTATTAATGTAATTTTTTAAATATCTTTCACGTCGTTAGTACGCACGTTTCCATTGATTTGTATCCATTATTACATTTGTGAGTGGAAGTGCTTCAAATGACTTCAAATGAAGTTTTTCGAATTCTCCATAGATTCCTGTGAAAAAGAGGTTCAAATGTTGCATTGACAGTAATGCTTAATTGCCATTTTCATAAAAAACAGCTTCAATGAAAGTTTCTATTTAGGACGAGGTTTTACTCTTTTTTAATATTCTTGAAGTAATATTTCGGTTCTACTATTAGGAAAGTAAAAAGTTGAGAAAATGTCAAAAAATGTACTTTGGGCGACGATACTTCTATCGTCGATGATAATCAATATATATTTATAATCTAATAATACTTCTATCATCGATATCGTCGGGCAGCTGCCCGGAGAATGGAGCAAGACCTTAAAACAGGACCACACCAAGGAAATTAGAAAAATTTGGTACGAGAAAGTCTATACCATTCTGTAGACCCTCTAGTTATAATGTGTAACCAGTCTTAAGTGGCGGGAATACGTTTATGGACAAATAGAGAGTTCTTAAATACACTTTGTACCAGTTTCTTAAAAGTCTCCCGTCTAAAACTGTTATTTAAATTAAATGGAGGTGGACAAATGCACAGAAATAATGATGGCGATGATCATATTACTTCACATAGGTGGAATTGTACCCGGGGAATGGGGTAATTGGGAAATGGCCTCGTGCTCATCAGGAATGGATCTCGTACTCCCGCCGGCTGTCCGGGAAGTCAGCAGCCGTCCGCGACCAAGATCGAACTGATGAACTCGAATGACGTCACTCGCCGCCTCGTCTGCGTTCACTCGCCCTTTTCATTACTTTTAGGGTGTCGGTCCAACTGATCCACCACACGGAAATAATTTCGATTGAGTGAAGTTGGGTAGTCGGATCGCTTAGCCCGGCAGATACTGGTCAGTCACACTCCAGCAGAGATTCAACTCCGCCACAAGTTGCCTAAGTCTAATTTTATAAAGTTCTTTCTCATGGCATTAGCTCAAATGTCCAAGTGTGTGCTCTCACGTTTCTTGCACCAATCTCTCTTAACGTGTCTTTTCTCATGTTTCTCCACGAGTCTCTGTTAACTAGTGTTTTCTCATGTTTCTCCCACGAGTCTCTATTAACAAATATCTGCTCTCTCAAAACCTCTGTTACTCCCTCGCTTTCTACTCCCGACCCCATTTGGAGATTTCTATGCTGTCACGTGCGTGATGCTTTGCCTATGATTCGTTCGATCCTCAGGCTTCTGGAACCTTCCATTATTTTTTTCTGTCTATTGGCTCTAGGCAATCCCTTCCCTTAGCGACCTACTTTGCTATGTTTTTAATTGGTCGCCTTTGTGGAACCATGGGCACGTGGCGATATCGGAGAAAGCGAGGCAGTGTCCGCTGTCTGCTGATTATTTTATGGTGCGCCCTTAGGGATTTACAGGTGAAATGCCACCGACTTCGCTAATGTAACTGTTCCGGTTCTCAATCCGACGATCGACGGGTCCAACGAATCAAACTGAGAAGTGAAAAGGGGCTCAGGGAGTTCTTGTTCGACTGCGAAACCTTTGTGCGCGGAGGCGACGCGCGCACACGTGGGCGTGGCCGGGAGGGGGCGCCTGCGCCGGGTAGTAAATTGGCGTGGCAGAGGGGTCGCACGTGAGACTTGTCGCAATATAAGCACTGATTCAATTTCCGGAGCTCTCCCCTGCATCCCACAGTGCATAATCTTCGATTTAAATCTAAATCTGAATGCGAAGTTCCACCGATATGCTATATCTTTCAAGACACCACGGTGGCCGTGGACTGTTGAGTCTTGAAGTTATGTGCCGCCAGCAAGAAAAACAGCTCAGAAATTATTTCATCAACAACGAATCCATGATGGCCACCTGTACCCAAATCACGGCTATACACCTCTGAAGCTGATCCAAGAAGACCACAATCCAAGTTCTCCGAAACCCGTAGACCGAATTGAGCAGTGGAGATCAAAGGATATTCATGACAGGTTTGTTACTGCTCTTCAAAGTAACTCCATGGATGTGAAGAGATCGACTGAATGGTTGAGAACTGCTGGTCCTTTTGGCGAGACGGAAGGATTTGTACTGGCCATTTATGATAAGGTAGTAGCCACTAATAACTACAGGCGATATATTATGAAAGAGAACATCAGTGACAAGTGTCGCCTGTGTAAGAAGGCCACCGAATCTATCCAACATATCTGCAGTGGATGCTCTCATTTGGCACAAACAGATTATTTACGTCGTAATAATGTAGACAAAATCATCCACCAAGCTCTTGCCAAAAGATCGGACCTGATAAAGGAAAGCCTGCCATACTACAAATATCTATCAGAACAAGTTTTGTCTAATGAGAGAACAAAAATCTTGTGGGATACGCCAGTGAACAGAATCTTGTGGGATAAAACAGTGGAAGCAAATAAGCCTGATATTGTCGTATTCGACAAAACTACTCGTAAGGCTATAATAATAGATATCGCAGTCCCACTAGATAATAATCTGCTGACAACTATTGCAGAAAAGAAAAGAAAATATCAGCCACTCTCAATTGAACTGAAAAACCTGTACAAACTAATAGAGGTATGTATTGTACCCGTAGTTATTTCAACTAATGGGCTTGTGGCTGAAGATTGGAGGATTGTGAAAAAAAAACTCCATCTAAATGAGTGGCACCTCAGAACCATGCAAAAGGCCGTGTTGCTGGCAACCACCAACATTGTCCGCAAGGTTCTCTCCCTAAATCATTGAAGCGGAACCTGAGTGCACTGGAGCAAGAACTTCTCACCATCTGTCTCACCATATGTGTTGACGTTCTGTCCTTGAGTTATACTTTGAAAACTCCGGAAGAGCGTGAATATGAAATATAAAAATAATAATAATAATAATAATAATAATAATAATAATAATAATAATAATAATAGATTTCGCAGTCCATTAAATCATAATCTCTGTCAACAATTGAGAAAAGAAAAAATACAAGCCACTCACAATTGAACTCAAAAACTTATACAAACTAATAGATGTAGATATTGTACCCACAGTTATTTCAAGTATTGAGTTTGTTACTGAAGATTGGAGGATTGTGAAAGAGAAACTCAATTTAAATGAGTGGCACTTCAGAACCATGCAGGAGGCCGTGTTACTGGCAACCACCAATATTGTGCGTAAGGTTCCCTCTCAGTCATTGAAGCGGAACCTGAATGCACGGGAGCAAAAACTCACCATCTGTCTAACCATATGTGTTGACGTTCTGTCCTCGAGTTATACCTGCAAACGCCGAAAGAGCATGAAATTTTTGAAAAATGATAATGATAATTATAATAATAATAGTAATAATTTCTTGACTAAAACTGAACATTTTGATGCACTCGTGGCCTCCTTTGCAATATTGATTGTTGCAATGACTTTGACACCATTCGTCTCCTTAGCAACAATGCAATGAAAAAGGGGGTTGGTTGGCACAGGTCTTGAAGTGAATTCGCTAATTTACACAAATAAATGCAAAAAAGCTTATAGAAAATTCGAGCTTTCCCGTTCTAGAGCCGTCGGTTTTTGCGTAGAAATGTATTATATACGGAATACTGCTAAACCTTTACCTGAGAGTTCAAGCAATTAACTTTAACATTCAACTTCTTTTAAATAAGGTGTAAATACGAGCAACTCCCAAAGTAGGTAAATACGAAAAGAAATTTGTGTTTCCTATTTCACTTAAAAATTGTGTAGTTTCTTTTGGACATTTTCAGTACTGAATTTCGTATTTAAGGTAGTGTGCTTTATTGGAACGGAGTGTTCAGTACACACAGATCATTGTATCGCAACGAGCGACGATGTATAATAAAATGTTACTTTTACGTACTCAATTACAATCAGTGTCTAAAAAACACCTAGCTGTTTGAGTTTATGGAAATTTTTTTCTTGAGTTTTGAAGTTCCGTAAAAGTTTTTTAATCATCATCAGATGACTAGTTTTTGTTTTCTTATTTTGTGTTTTGTTGATTTGCAGAACCGATTGGGCAACTGCGAAAGTAATTTTGGGTGATACAAACTTTCTGAAAAAGCTGAGAGATTACGATAAAAATAACATCTCAGATGCGACGTTGAAGAAATTGGCTTCTTATGTTAACCATCCAGATTTCATACCAGAAACTGTAGCTACCCAATCAAAGGTTTGCAAGTCGATTTGTATGTGGGTAAGAGCAATCGATCGTTATGCAAAGGTGTATCGAGTGGTAGAACCTAAAAGAAAAAAGTAAGTAGAATTTTAAGTGTAGATATTCTGTTAGATGCTTAAGGAAACCTATGAAAAGATTTCATTTAAACTTAAACTTTTTAGATATAATCTCATGTATCGCATTTTGAATTCGTGATATTTTATGATACCTTGTGCAAAGTTAGAACTTTCAAATTCAAATCTAGTTTTTGTAATGGACATTTTTGTTAAATATTGTATGTTAAAAACAAAAGGATTTCTGTAACAATGTTGTTTTTTCCAAATTCAAATTTTGTAATTTCATCTCAATAAATATTAAAATAAAATCATTTTAAAGTAGTGGTGTTACATCCGCACATACGTTCTCGCATTACTTGTAACGGTTACGCAATATAAATTGAACCGGTAAGAAGGGTTTCCACCCATCAAAAATATTGATTAAAAATATTGTCC
The DNA here is from genome assembly GCA_964035755.1 of Teleogryllus oceanicus. Classification (NCBI taxonomy): domain Eukaryota; kingdom Metazoa; phylum Arthropoda; class Insecta; order Orthoptera; family Gryllidae; genus Teleogryllus; species Teleogryllus oceanicus. The sequence continues at coordinate 181,803,569 of CAXIVR010000001.1, forward strand.
TTTCCGTTTTTTCATCCTTTTCGTCATTATCATCTTTTCCGTCTTTTCGTGCTTTCCGTCCATTCCATCTTTTCGTCCTTTCCGTCTTTACCTCCTTTCCTTTTTTTCCTCCTTTCCGTCTTTACCTTCTTTTGTCTTTCCCTCCTTTCCGTCTTTCCCTCCTTCTCTTTACCTCCTTCCGTCTTTACCTCCATTCCGTCTTTACCTCCTTTCCGTCTTTACCTCCTTTCCGTCTTTACCTCCTTTCCGTCTTTACCTCCTTTCCGGCTTTCCTCCATTTCGTCTTTACCTCCTTTCCGTCTTTACCTCCTTTCCGTCCTGTTTGTCCTTTTTGCCCTTTTGTTCCTTCCGTTCTTTTTTTTTTTCTCTTTTTTTTGTTCTTTCCCCTGTTTTCCTTTTGTCTTCCGTCCTTTTTCCTTGGCCCCTTTTAAAAAAATTAAAAAAAAAATTTAATTTTTTTTTCAGCGTAAATTATAGGGATAAATATAGATGAATATGCCAGCATAGCAACGGTAAGCGAGCCGTCGTCAAGGTCAACAATCTTCATGCAGTGACAATCGCGGAGACGGCTAGTTCATTTTTGTAAGACTTTAGGGATTGGCTAGGCACGGAAATACATCAAGTCTTGTCTGTAAATAAACAATCGAAAAGATGGACCGAGTTTTTTGAAGGGTTGAAAGAATATGTTATGCATTCATTCTGACTAATGCCGTGGTGTTGAACGGATAGTGCACAATTAATGTTAAGAGTTTTTTGGGACTTGTAAGCATCTACTGGGGAGTAGATATTGGTAGAACTTTGAATTTGAATGCTATGTGTGGACAGTAAAACTTAAAATATTTCAAGCGAACGAGTTAGAAGGACATTGAGGGCTTAGGCGAATTTATCAGTAACTGAACTGGAATGCTAAGAGCAGATATTTTGTTGATCGTTGAGTATTCAGCATACGCGTGGGATGAACTTGGAGTTCGTAAATTGGCGAACGACTTAGACTTTATTAACTTCGGAAACAGTGATGAACGGTGATTGAAGTGTGCTTCTGCAAGAAAAGAGAGAAGATGGTATCTGGACCTGAGGACAGCGACGTCGGAGAAGAATGAAGAGGGTACAACGAGGCACCTTCGTCCAAGAGCGCGCGTAGACGAAATTATAAGGTTGGAACAGGTCATGACCAAGGTTTTTTTTTTTCTTCATATTGTGTAGAATTATCAAGTTCCAAACTTGTTTAATAAATTTCCATGTTTTGTGAAATGAATACATGATTCTCATTGAGCCAATTCTCGTAACGAAGTAGCAAGATAGAAATATATTTGCTTTTCAGATTCCTCGACTACTCTGTATAGATGGCAGATCGAATAATCATCTATAAGCATACAATAGTGATTATTTCTATGAAACCCATCTACCCAGGTAGCCGGAAACTAATGTATTTATAATTAGAGTTGAAGGTTGACTTGTATGATAGTATTAGCGTAATCTTTTCCTGGTGCCCATTTATACAAATTCGGAACGGATTACGTTGGAATAATATCAAATAATATCAGAAAGCCGAAGATAGAGTCAGAATTAAAATAAATAAATCATTAATATAGTCAGTTTATTTCAATACTTATAATGATTCAAGTAAATTACGGAACATGGTAATAGAGACCCGCTACCTGTTTAATCCGGGCGACTCGTTTGATATGAGTACCCGTATGAATGCGGGTGGGTTTGATCCGCATGTTTTTGAACGTCGGCAGTAAGAGTTCCCCATCTCCATGTATTCACCTCTACATGTTTCGATGTCAAAGCAATTTACGATAATGTGATTCCGGTTTTGATCGCAGCAAAGCACACAGACACCATTGCCTTATGAGCTTTTCAATCCACTTTCATTCACCCTATGCCACGCATATCCCTCTCTCCCGCTCTCTAAAGTACGTGACATTTCTTTCACAACCCCATTCACGGTAATATTATAATATGTAACCGTTCCCAATAATACGAGAAAATATGAGCTATTGACCCACAAGTTTGTTTTATTTTACTACAGTTACTGAAATTTGTGTTGCAATGTAGTATTTTTAGTACAATACAATAAAAAATAAAAAACCTGAATGAACAGTATTTAAAAATTTCAATTTACAAGCATACCTCAAAACTGACCACGTCATTTAAACGACCGCACGACCCTTAAAGATAGAAATGACCAAAAAATACGGTTTTCTAATAGAAGAATATGAAATTTTTATTTTAAAAAGTATGTTTAATAAAATCATGAAATGTCAGTGATGTGTCACCTTGACGACTAACTTCTCTCAGACTAGAAGAAGCAGAAACGGAGCTTGAGAGCGTAATGATAGTGTTAAAAGAAAAGCAAGCTAAGCTTGCCGAAGTGGAAAACCAAATTGCACAATTGGAGAAAACGTATGATGCAAGTGTGCAAGAGAAAACTAATCTTGAACACGCAATGGAGCTGACTGCTTTGCGGTTGATTCGTGCTGGGAAACTGACAACCGCTCTGGCGGATGAACAAGTTCGCTGGCAGAAGTCAGTCGAGGTAAGTAACGCACCAACTGACTACCTAAATACTCGTACCGCACAATTACCAAAATGTTTTAAAGATCGATATTTTAATTGGAGGTTTTCATTAATGCCTGCTTTTTGGGAGGTAAAAGAAAGTAGCTTCATTTTGTCTTCCAGTTTATCTGTCTTAAAAAGATTTATTTAATCATTTATTTACCTATTTATTCTAACATTTAAAAAAATAATGTAAACATTATTATCTAGAAGAACGTTAAGATCATTTCCTCTGTGATCAAAATCATATCATGTGAACAAAAAACTAGTGCTGCTACAACAGTACATATTTTCTCGCATTATTTCTACCTTTTTGAAATTTTCGAAAATTCAGAGAAGTCAACGAGAATGAGACCTGCACTATTTCTTAAAAAGTTCTTTGCGCTATTTGCAGAACAAATTAAAGAAAACATTGGTAACCGTTTTTGAGAAAATGTTTAATGCAGATAAATTGCAATAACTTCAAGCAGAAAATACACAAAAAGTGTATTTTCAAAAACCTGATCTTCCCATTTTTAGAACAGATTTCATATATGATGAAAATCTTTATGTTACGTATTGTACTTTTGAAACGTTATTTTTTTGCAATTTTTGAAAATAAAAAATTCGCCGGACATTGGTACTAATTTTCTCCATCCTTTGATGGATACGAGGAAAAAAGATTTAAAAAATTAGAGCTTTTTCGAGAAAATAATAGTTTAAAATTCCCTATATTTCATGCAAAATTATGCGGAAACTACACATGTATTCGAAACATTGTACATGATCTTATTTCAAGATCTGTCAAGACTTCATTAAGAAAAAAGTTATTTAATAATAAAATTTAAATAATCATTGATAATAAAATATTAATAGTTTAATTAATAATAAAATAGACGATTTCAGACGCAAGATAACAATATTTTCTCTTTGCCCTGTAATTAAGTATACACAAAAATAAAATATGGATGTTTCCATTTCGAAAACTGGAACCAACAGCCGTTTTGTAGTCGTTACTACTCACTCGGATCTTTGAAAATGAAGTTTTCCGTTCATTAAAAAATAGTGGAAATGAGAATGATCAATAATGTTTACATCAGTCTAAAGAAATGTTGGAAATATTAATAACGGATAATTTATGATAGGCCAGATTCAATAATTATTAATTAAACAAGTACTTAATACTTATTATAATAAGTATTAAGTACTTGTTTCGCATAAATAATTATAAATGAATTTTTGACAGCAAAGAAAAAAATTGAAAAAACTTTTCTTCTAAGTAGATATTGTGATATATTCCCCCTCTTTTTTAATTTTCAAACATTAAACCTCTTTTTTTAGACATTGACAGAGCAAACGGGATCTCTCATCGGAGATATTCTTCTAGCTGCGGCTTGTGTTGCGTATTTTGGAGCATTCACTGTACTATACAGAGAGGAGTTACTAGATGTATGGGTCACTGATGTCAAACAACTCAAAATTCCAGCAAGCAATGTTTTTGGGTTAGTATAATTTACACAGTGAAAACATTCAGTAGAATATGTCCATTAGTTTTGCAATGTGAATAAATATTATACATCAGACAAATTTGTACTAAATTTTCACGGACATCGAAAATATTATACCGAATTTAATTACTCAAAAGTCACTTTGGAAATGTACGGACACTGGTTAAGTGTATGGTTAACACCTGCTCTAGGTGAAACGGAAAATGAAAGTAGAACTAATTATGAACTGAATCCAAAATAAGAAATTTGCATTACAAGTGAATCTTAATTGTTGATTCCCGACTGGTCTCCCGGCATGTGTGGTAGTGTGCGTGTAAGTGTGTGTAAGCAAGGAGTGAAGACAGGACAAGGGAGAGGAAGGAAAGATGGCGAGCTGTCCGTGGCCCGTTTGTTAGGGTACTGCTCCGACATTCACCTGGTGTTCATCGGATAAACCACGGAAAACTACCGATCAGACAGCTGTCTGCTGAAATTGCCCTCCTGACAGCGACTGATCTCGACCTAGCTGTGCAGCTAGTGTAGAAAATCCTGTGACAATGGGGAAACGAACCTAGAACCTCCCGATCAGAGGCACTACAGTGACATCAGTTAATACCCTGAGCCACCTTTCCCAGACTGAATCCGAATACATTTGGAAAAAATTTCCAAATGTAATGGTACGAGTTGATTGTTTAACTGCCATAATGAATATGTACCACTTAAATAAAAACTAACATTTATGTAATAAGGCTTAAAAATGTTTTGCACTATTAGGAAGTACCTTAAAAAATACACTGCACGTTAACCTCCGTCAGTCACAGACCACTTTCGGTCCACCAATCGAGAGCAAAAGAGGTGTAATTCGACGTGCAGCGACCTCCTGATGGGGAACTGACCTTTTCATGCGATTACATTGAAAAGATTCTAAAAGATATTTACAATACGTATTTTTAGTAACTATTATTATTATTATTATTATTATTACCCGCATTATGGGTAATTTGCGGTACAGATGTGATAAGCAGCTCATTCGATTTCTGTTGACAAGACAGGTCTATTGGCATAATTATGCATAGTTAGTCAGTTGTGGAAGAATTTGATATTGTGGAAGAATTCTAGAACGGTTTAATGGTTTCAATGCAGCTACGTGAACATTGGTGAAACGCTGTAATATACTCCCTTTCCATGAATTACATGCGACTTTATTCGTCGGATTGACGATAATTAAACCTAATTTTTGAAAAAAACTTTTTTTTGGCATCTAATGCGATTTTTGGAAAGTTTTAAAGTCACCTCCTGGGATGATTTTACCGACTTCGGTGGTATACCAGTCAGTTACCGCATCGGCCTGTTACACCCAAGTCTGCGGGGACAAGAAACCGGATCGAAGCCGTGGATTTTTAAGGGCGAAAAAATCCTTCGTCCGCTTTCGTTAGGTGAGTAAAGCTGGCTGTCCCATGTTGTCTCCGCAGGGGGCGCCAGACGGTCGCAAGACCGGAGGCTCTAGGTGAGTGAGTAACCCCCGTGTGGTCTACAACTCCACACTGCTTCTTTTCATCAGGGGGACAAGTCCCCGGGGTGGGCATCTTTGCCTCTTTGGGAATTTACCCGCACCCTCGCCGACGCGCTAACGCCGACAGGCTGACGGCAGGATTCAGCCGGAACCCAGTTTGCCTTCGCGGCAACCGCCCCATACAAAGCCTGGGTGGGGGCCGCGCTGCTAGCTCAGAGCTCCTAGCTATCCAGGCTAGTTCCGAAGTCTCGACAATGCGCAACTCACATGCGCCGGGAACAAGTTCCCTCCTCTTTGCCCACACTATCGGGCTACTGCCACGACGAATCCGAGAGCCCAACTGGGGGTCACCTGGCCTAAGGCCAAGGCGACTCGGAGTTCCCATCCCGTCCAATGCTTACCGCCAGCTCACGACGTGGGTGATGCCGGTACCGGAGCAACCTGACGGGGGGTAACTCGTTTCCCGCCGGACTTCGAAGTGGGATCCGGGATACTCCGAAGAGCATCCTTCGCCCAATCCTGCTCCAAGGTCGACGCGCCAAGGTCCAGCCGCCGGTCGCCCGGCCACCAGGAGTTTAGCATCGCCGACTCACTGCCTGCACCTTCAAGCTGACGACGTGAGTGGCGCCGCGAGACTCAGGATCCGGGTGGTCGTCTACGACACTCTACCAGAGACCGCGACAATCTCCGTCATCACGATCCTCCCCTGCGGGTAGAGGCGGAGACGTTCACCGGGTCCTGAGCATCCCGGCGGCACTCACATCGTGAGCTGCAATGGTAGAAATGAGGAGTTGCTCAGATTTGGGGGGTTGGGGGGGTTCGTTAGTCGGCCTCTGTGCAGGGGGGGGCCCAAACCCACATATAAAAGTCCCCTTGCTTACGTTCCGGTGGTACTCACGTCGCTAGCTTCAAGATGAAGGTAGTGAAAAGACGGGTTGTGGATCAAGAGCCCCCGGGCCTTAGCCCGGGTGGTGCCCAGATAGGCACTTGGCTTCGTCGTGGCAGTGGCCCGACACTCTGGGCAAAGAGGAGGTATTTATCCCAGCGCATTATGAGTGGCGCTTAATTCGACACCGGTGTTAGCCTGGAAAGCTAGAAGCTCTGAGATGGCAGGCCGGCCCGACTCAGATTTACATCCGGAGTTATTTCCAGAAGGGTAACTACTTTCCGGTGGGATCAGGATATTAGCCTCAAGGTGATCTTGCACTGGAAGGGGTGCGGATAAAGAGCACGGAGCCTAGGTGCCCACCCCAGGGAGAAATACTCTTGGTGGAGCAATCCTTGTGTGGTCGTAGGCTACGCAGTGTATTGTCCCATGTTTTAGAGTTACTTCATGTAAAAGTTCCTCAAGCCTCTGAGATAAATTCAAATCACCTGTAATACCTTCCTTTTCCGGTAGATGGTGAAATAAGCGCAACGCAACTTGCGTGGCCAGACGCAAGACCGGGATTAATGGTCTGACTCTGCCACGTAAAATAAGGCATGAACTGAACTGATCACCTTCGATTGTTCTCGATTGGCACTACTTTTTAAAATATTCTGAAAGGATTCAAGAAATAGCATGTTTTTGAGTATTTTAAACATGCACAGTGAATGCTGAAACTATCTAAACTGTCTTTTCGGTTTAACGTGATTCCTTAGGATATGATTCATTATATTTACGGTAGTTAAAATACTTACAATTGTAATAAAACACGAATTAAAATTAGAAGTGCTACAAAATCAGATACTTTTTCGCATCATTTCTAACTGCTTCGTTATATTATACTACTACAATAACTTGCAAAAGTGTTTTCGACCAACAACAATTTATTTCCGCTCCGAGACCGGAACACAGATCCTTAGAGTTAACTTGCCGATACCCAAAGCACTACGCCACAGAAGCGCCGTATGGCAAGAACTTTCGTAAGAGCGAGAAGTAATAATATCCGGAACCGTTTAGGGATACCACGGTGAAAAAACGTTGGTCCCATGGGTAGTGTATTGTAGTTAAAGTATTTAAATTTCATGTTGATAGGAAATAATATAAGCATTGGAGGATAACATTCCACCTGCTTATGTTATGGTATTTAATGAAAGACACTTTTTCGGCCGATGTGATGGCACCTTAAACCTAATTTGACGTTGCTTTTTATGAGCAATAACGGATGTAAGTTTGGACAGAACAATGGAAATGCCGTGATAGTAGTCTGCAGCGGTTGGTGTAAGCAACAAGTAGCAACGGCTCACAATGGAAGTTGATCGCGGGAAGCCGAGGCAAGCAAGCCGTCTTTTGTATGTCTCCCAAGACAGTGATGAGTAAACCATTTTTTTATGAAACCCAAGTGGTTTTAAAACAGGGTGCAGCTTTCAGTTACTACAGCAAGATAGAGTCGACAAAGAAATAGTTGAAAATAAATAGAAACGAAAATACAGGTAGAAAGTGAAACAGTTTTCCAGAGACTTTGACAGAAAGTTCCAGACTAATGGCAGAAGCAATACTTGTTGCTAGTACGCCTCATGTCCTCCATCTGTTGAACCTACAGCCACTCCCACCACTTTGATTGATGTCAACATATCTAAAAACTGAGAAAAGTGGTGTAAAAATTTTAATATTTTCTTGAAGGCATCAGAATGTGGAAACAAAGATGATGCAACAAACATTGCAATTTTGCTCCACACCATTGCTGAAGAACGACAGGAGAAATATAACATCTCACTAAAACTGAGGCCGCACTGAAACTGCGGCTTCACTGAAACTTAGGTAGGCGAATTTAACGCAGTCTTAAAAAGTGTCTGTCAAACTGTAAAAAGTCTTTGTCGATTATTGTGTGCAGATATGTCTTCAATCAGCGAAATAAAAAAATAAGGCGAGTCATTTCATGAATTATTAACAGACCTAAAAACCTAATTTCTGAATGTTTTTTTGGAGATCTTCGTGATAGTATCATGCGGGACAGAATAGTTCGTAGCATACGAAACGTAGCTGCAAGACCGCCTGCTCAGAGAAGACAACCTAACCTTACACATACAATGATGTTTAAGGTTACACAAGGATGTGTAAGGCAGCAGAATTATCCAATTTACTACTTCAAACATTACGGCCTAACACGAGAGCTGACGATACATCAAAAGACGGAAAGCATGCAGTACTTCCCAGTGATGAGGCGGAGGTCGTCAAGGTCACAGGCTCTGTTCAACCTTCAGAGCCGGAGCAGCAAAGTGGGCAGTGGGCGTTTAGAATCGATCAGTTATCGCACAGTACATGTGGCTTTGAGCACCCGAGGAAGTGTCCTGCGTTTAACAAGTGTGTAATGTTAGTTACAAGCCGAATCATTTTGAAATGGTTTGTAAAAACAAAAGTATGGTAACCATAACTGAAAATACCACAGGAGATAAGAACAACGACTGGCCGGCCTGGATAGCCGAGGGCGCTAACACTGTGGGTGTGCAGTTGCCTTGTCTCAAAGGGTCGCGGGTTCGAATCCCATCTCGGTCATTGATGTTTGTGTGTGCTTGTGTTGGTTCACGTGTCGTGTTCCCCCTACAGTTACTCTAGATTAAATAAAGTGGTCGTTACACGATGTAAATAAAAAAAACGAATGGTTTACTGTCTGGAAATACATGCAATACGCGGCTTGTTAACCTCGCCTTTCCGCGATCAACTGCGATATAGCAGCTGCCGCTCGTTGCTCGCACCATTGGATCGCGTTGCAAACCGCTAACCTGGAATCTCACTGAAAAGGAATTCAATTTTTGAAATGAATGCAAGAGTCGAAAGACAGTATACGGTACTGGAAGGCCTTCTAACTGTTACATTTGTATACTGTACTTTTAAATTAAGTCCTTGTAGGGAAAAACAAATGTTTATATTTTAACATTAAGAATATTCAAAATTGAATATTTCTACTGTTTAGTGAATCTGAAGTGAAATAGTTGATATTATTCCGGGGGTATATTGAAAACCACTTTTTTTAAGTGGCGTTTAGAGGTTTTGAAAAACTAACAAGAGACATAAACAAGATATGCAAGTAAGCACTCATTCATGATAACACTATATAAATGTATCCGAAGAAACGTCGAATTCCACTTGAAAATAGACATCGTCATTCTAATGAAGGTCTCCAGTCAAGGTCATTCACTTTACTACTACCACCACCACTACCACCACCACTACACCACCGCCACTACTACCACCGCCACTACTACCACCGCCACTACTACCACCGCCACTACTACCACCACCACTACTACCGCCGCCACCACTACCACCGCCACTACTACCGCCGCCACCGCTACCGCCACCGCCACCGCCACCGCCACCCCGCCGCCACCTACCCACCGCCACCGCCACCGCCACCGCCACCGCCACCCCGCCACCGCCACCGCCACCGCCACCGCCACCACCGCCACCAGCCACCGCCGCCACCGCCACCCACCCACCGCCACCGCCACCCGCCACCCGCCGACCCACCCCCACCCCACCACACCACTCCACACCACTACCACTACCACACCCCCACCACCACCACCACCACCACTACCACACCACTACCACACCACCACACTACCACCACCACCACCACACCACTCACCACCACCACTACCACCACCACCACCACCATACCACTCCACCACCACTCACTCCACCACTACACCACTGCACCACCACCTACCACTGCCCACCCCACCACTCCCCACCACACCACCACTACCACCACCCTACCACTCCACACCATCACTACCACCACCGCACACCCACTACCACTACCACTCCACCCCTCACCACTACCACTGCACACCTACCACTCCACTACCCACCACTGCCCACCACTCACCCACCCACCACCACCACCCACTCCACCACACCACTCCACCCCCCACCACCACCACTACCACCACCACCTACCACCCACCACCACCACCACCACCACTCCACTCCACCCACCTCACCACTACCACTGCCACTGCCACTGCCACTGCACCACTGCCACTGCCCTACCACTCACCACACCACTCCACCCACCACACCCACCACTGCCTCACCACTACCACCCCCTCCTACTGCACCTGCCACTCCACTACGCCACCTGCCCTGCCTGCCTGCTGCTGCTGCTGCTGCTGCCTGCTCTGCTGCCTGCTCGCTCTGCCATGCTGTACCTGCTCTGCCTGCCTGCTGCTGCTGCTGCTGTGCTGCTGTACTCTGCTGCTTGCTGCTGTGCTGCGTCTCTGCTGCTGCTGCTGCTGTGCTACTCATCTGCTGCTCACTGCTAGCTGCTTGCTGACTGCTACTGCTGCTGCTGCTGCTGCTGCTGCTGCTGCTGGACGCTGCCCTGCTGCTGCCTGCTGCTGCTGCTGCTGCTGCTGCTGCTGCTACTGCTGCTGTGCTGCTACTGCTGCATGCTGCTGCTGCTGCTGCTGCTACTGCTGCCTCACTGCTGCTACACATGCTGCTCTGCTGTGCTGCTGCACTCTGCTGCCTGCTGCTGCTGCTGCTGTGCTGCCTCTGTGCTGCTGCTGCTGTGCTGCTGCTGCTTGCTGCTCTGCGATGCTGACCTGCTCCTCTGCTCTGTGCTGCTGTCCATGCTGACTGCTGCTGCTCTGCTAGCTGCTGTCTCACACTGCTGACTGAACACTCCTGCTGCTGCTCTGCTCTGTGCTGCTGCTCGCTACATGCTGCTGCACTGCTCGCTGACTGCTGATCTCTACCTCTGCTCTGCTGCACTCTTGCATGCTGACTGCTGCTGCTCGCTGCACTACTGCTACTCTCTGCTGCCTACACCATGCACTGCTGCTGCCTGCTACTGCCATGCTGCCTGACCTCATGCTGCTGCTGCTCTGCCTCTGCTGCATCTGCTGCTGCTCTCTACTGCACCCTATCCCTGCTCTGCTACATGCCTACTGCTCTGCTGCTGCCTGCTCTGCTCATACACTACTGCTGCATCTGCTGCCTGCTGCTGCTCGCTGCTACAGCTCTGCTGACTGCTGCTGCTGCTGCTGCCCATGCTGCTGCTGCTGCTGCCTGCTACTCACCTGCCTGCTACTGCTACCATACATCTGCACCACCACACCACCTCACCCACTGCCCACCTCCCACACACTCCCCACCTCACCACCACCACCCACTACCACACACCCACTACCACTCCACTCCTACACATATTCACTATTCCACTATTATCTACTATTACTATCTACATACTACTTACATCACTACTACTACACTATACTCACCTACTACTCACACTGGCTACTTTCTCTCACCATTCCACTGACAGTCTTAGTGATACTAACTTTATTTGCGAGACACTGAAATATTCCAGTTTAAGACATTCCATTTTTAGCACACTTTTTTCACTCTACTTAAATTTACAAATTACAAATATTTTTATTAAAAGTTAACTAATATTAAAAATTGCTGAAATGATTTTCTTTTATGTGAAATTTCAAATTACTCTACAAATAGCTTATTTTTAACCACTTCCACGAACTACAATGATGATTTTAATTCAATTCGAGATACTTCACTACACAGAACTGAAATAGAAACTACTTTTGGTATTACAAATTGGACGATTCGAAACGGAAGATTACAATTCTCTTTCGGATATACAAGCATCCTTTGCAATAAAAAACGAAATAGTACAATATAGATGTTTCAAATTGGTTCAAATATCAAATTAATATAAAAGAAAAACGTTAAGCAGTTTCCATTTCAAATAAAATTCTTGCTCCATTGAAAATGAACAGTGTACATATTGACTGATGTTAAAACAAACTTTTGGATTCCAATTCAGTCAAACCTTAAATGGAACGTCCATTTAAATGAATTAAACACAAATTAAGTTCATTATGCTACGCGTTCAGAATTTTCAATTCGTCAAGCCTTCAATATCATTATGTATACTTAAGAAAGTTTCAGTTTCCATTGTGCATCACATCAGTTTCATGTCAATTACCTGATCCATTGAGCAAATGCTAGAAATGGCCTTTTTTGTTCTGGACATAATGTAACTTCATTTGTCGTCGTCTTAAATCAAAGGAAATACAATTATTCATTTTCGTTTCCATGTTGTGGTGGCAAATATAGCCAAATTCTTGTATTTACTTCGAAAATAGTTTTATTACATGAGATTTGTTTTCTCCTTTCAAAATCCATTTATCTTTGAAAATGAAATTAGCATGGGCTTTTTGTTTTCTCGCTTAAATTAAAGTAGTATATGACTTAGTGTAGGATCACAGAATTTTGAAAATGTCAAATTCCTTTCCATAGGTCAAGCAGTTTTAACTTTTTGATATAATAAATAAATAAATGTTACTTATTGCCAGCCTTCTTTAATGCTTTATATGTTTTGCTTCATTTAAAATTTTGAGCACTTTTGATCATACTTTATAGAATTAATTGAAATATTTTGTGATATCTCCTCTCGCTTCCCAAATATCTGTAGATATTAGATCTACTGTCGGCTTGATAAACGTCTAGCAAAAATACTAACGTACGCAAATATGGTTAAAGTATAAGTTGTGTTAGGTAACTCAAAATTACATTTCTTGAAAAAATAAGATTGTCTTCTTCTTCTTCTTCGATGTTTTAACTTTAATATAATGATACTATTTTTCTTCTAATTAGTTTAATAAATGTCCTGGCGGATCCATTTGAAATCCGTCAATGGAATTCCCAAGGCCTGCCTCGGGATGCTTTGTCCACTGAGAATGCCGTACTAGTAACCCGAGGAGAACGTTGGCCATTGATGATTGACCCTCAGGAACAAGTAGGTGCTACAGGAATGACTTGTGTAACACAGAATTTGCTTCATGACCTCATATTCGAAAATTGATTTATATTCAACAGGCCAACAGATGGATTCGAAATATGGAGAGTGGCAATAAATTATTAGTTGTAACACCGTTTGAACAAAATCTTCAAAACGCCTTGGAAAACGCAATCCGAGTAGGTCGTCCAGTTTTGCTGGAAGGAGTTTCAGAATATCTGGATCCTTCATTAAATCCTCTGCTTCAGAAAACCACATATTTGCACGTAAGTATGCTAGGTGCACAGTAATTTAAATATGTTTATTAAACTTGTTCATTGACATTTGGGTTTGTCACGGAGGAGGGGCGTTCTTACTTCGGCTCTGTACAGTGGTGTGTTTCTGAGCTCTAGCAGATTTTTTTGAAATTTCGTTTCAGCTACATTCGCATCTACTTCTCAACCAGCTTTTGGTCATTGAGCGCGAGTGTACATATATACTCCTTTATATGTACACTCGTAATACGTAGTAATCCTCCGTTGAGTTTTGCCTTTTGTTTCGTAACGTCGCAGTCTGTGATTTCGTAACGTCGCAGACTTTTATCCCTTCGGCCAGGGGCTCGGCGCCGTTAGTAACCGAAGTTCTCAGACGGTCACCCGTTCACGAATCCGTGTATCTCGAGTTGATTAACTTCCGTGACTTCACGGAGCGTGGTTAAGGCTAACGACGTGGTTGCGACCGGGGTTGCTTTCATCCTCATCGGAACAAAATGTTCTCGTTTTTCCTCGTCGCTCAGCAAGCGCCAAATTATGATGTGTTTGTAACAAATGGACGAATTTTCTTATTACTGTGTAGAAATCAAAATTATTGATAGAGAAAATGCTCAAAAAATATTATTAAACAATATCAGTGTTTATCGTTTCAGAATATTAAAAATAAGAGTTGAAGCCATTGCCAATTAAAAGCAATTATCAAAGCTAATTATAAAATAAAATTTTATAATAATAACATAATTATTATTAATTATAATTAATTAAATTAAGTATATTTAATTAATTATAATATAATTATTATTAACATTTATAATAATTATAACAGTGAGAGAAAATAAAACAAAACTAACAAGTGAATCGTATATGTTGCAATTACAAAGTGTTTTAAGTATTAAAGTTGAAATTATTTGGGTAATCTCCTTGCACATGTATTTTAAATTTAATACGTGAAGAAACAGTTTGTTTTTTATTTAAATCGCATCAACATCTACGGTTATAAGCGACTACGTATTACGACATTACGTAACATTCGCATCGGTTATAAAAACAGTGCTTAAACAAAATAAAACAGAAAAGGAACAGGACGTAGAACAAATTCACAGCAGTAGAGTTAAACGTTTGGGGCCTAGAAGACATATTGTGGAATTTGTCTCTTAAAGTTTTGGCTGGTACCGTGTAACACGTAGTAATCATTATCATCAGTGTGAATCATAATTATCGTTGTTAATTCATGTAGTATAACTTGTTTGTTATTTTACTGTACCAACCTTACCAGATGCCATTAACCCGGAAAATCGATAAACAAATGCACATGTACTACATTTTTGCGGCTACATAATCATTTTCATACACATAGAAGCTACTACATATAAAAAACGAATATGGTATTTATTTTATTTTTAACAACGAAACAATAAATGCATTAGTTACAATTTGTACTACATAATTCGAAAATACTAAGTATGCCTGTAAAAAATATTGTACTTCAGCTTCTGTGTAAATTTGTCCCTTCTTTTTCGGGTTTTGCTTTGTGTTTCTTTTGATCTATTGAGCAAATACTCAGATGGCTACTTGTTTGAGGTCCGTCCGTCCGTCCGTGAACACTACTAGCGCCTAAACCGTGCGCACGATCTTTTCCAAATTGAAGAAAGCCCTGTCGATCTGGCTCTAGTTGAATCTTTGAGATTTTGAAAACCATTTTTTAATTTTTGGCTGTACTTCACATGCAACCCCACGAACATTTTACAAATTTTCTCAAAAAGCAGCTCCAAATTTTTTCTTTAAATTTCTTGTAAGAATATAGTAAAACACACTTATAATGATGGCACATGTCCGATTTTCACGGTTAACTCATTTTCATACTGCATTTTCGAAAATTCCCAAAATTTGAATTTCTTTCGGCGTCTTCCTATAGCTATAAAA
Source organism: Teleogryllus oceanicus (assembly GCA_964035755.1). Taxonomy (NCBI): domain Eukaryota; kingdom Metazoa; phylum Arthropoda; class Insecta; order Orthoptera; family Gryllidae; genus Teleogryllus; species Teleogryllus oceanicus. The sequence goes on from CAXIVR010000001.1 coordinate 181,819,035, forward strand.
TTGAAGATAGGAATTTTTCCTTCTATTTCCTGGACTTGTCTTTAATGACGGTAATACTTACTTTAAAGGCAATTTCTTCACAATATTATATTTATGAGTACATTTGCACATAATATCAAATAAAGTTTCAGGAAAACTCAACCGTTTTCTCTACAAATGAGTTCAAAATTCCGCATTTTCAGAAACGTCCAAACGATATTTTCTCAAAAATGGCTCCAAATTTTTCTTCAATTTTTTCTAATAGATAATGTTATTTACGCTGTGTGATATTGTGATATTAAAATATCACGTAAAGTTCATTTTGGTGTATTGTTTTCTTGTTTTTTAAATTACACAAATGTTATGTTTTTGAAATATCTCTCACTCTGTTAATATGGAAATTTTCATCGATTTATATACATTATTACAATTGTGAGTGGATGTGCTTCAAATGATTTCAATGAACGTTTTCAAAAACTCAATAGATTTCTGTGAAAAATAGCTTTAAATTTCGCATTTACAGTAACGCTTAACGCTATTTTCTTAAAGACGACTCCAAATTTTTTAATGAAAATTGCTATTTAGGACGAGGTTTTAGCCTTCTTTAATATTCGTAAAATAATATTTCGGTTCTACTATTTGGAAACCGAAAAGTTGAGAAAATTTTTAAAAATGAGAAAACTCTTTGGGTGGCGATAGATGGCAGCAGGCAAGAAGGAATAGCAAGATAGTAACAGTCCACGCCAAGGAAATTAGAAAACTTTACTATGAGAAAGTCTGTGCCATTCTGTAGTACATCTAGTTTCGTTTGTGCCTCCTATAGGAGGCATTTTATTTATTGTTTTAACACGTCTACAGAATTTAAAAACGTTTTTCCAAAATACAAATTGTAATTTAATTTTCATCGTCGAGATATCACGTTCTTAGCGGTTTTCTTCCATTAAGTGCCTCTCTTTCATAGTTTGTTATTTACATTATATACATATTATATACATACATTCATGAATTTCAACTAGTTTTTTTTTGTTTTGACGTTAAAAATATTATTAAATTACACACTGGTCTGCTATTTCAACGTGTACTTCGTCATTCTTCAATACATATTCAAAGAAACATTTTCTGTAACAATTCAATGAACTAGGCACGTTTGACGAATACGACACGTAATATTGTTGCATTGATTGTTCTCGCTTTTCAATTTAGAAGCATTTGAATGAAAACATTTAAATTAATCATCACCTCTAATTTTGTAGCTCTGTGAATTAGATTTCTTCACATTAAATACCAGAAATTGTAACTTTTCAGCAAGGAAGACTTTTAATACATTTTGGAGACAAAGAAATTGATTTCGATGCCAACTTCAAATTGTATATTACTACTAAGTTATCAAATCCTCATTATCTTCCTGAAGTTTGTATTATGGTTACATTGGTTAATTTCACAGTCACAAAGAAAGGATTAGAAGATCAATTGCTAAGGTGAGTCAACTTTGTTTAAAGTCTTCGTTGCTTACAATATTTATGCAAATGAATTTAATTCTTCATACACCTACAGGCGTCCGTTATTTCGGTAACAAATCTAGAGAATCTTTTTCGTTAATTGAAAAAGGCTGATGCAATCGTTTTTCCTTCAGAAGTATTCATTTCGGAGAAAAATCCACCTCTTTGCCACGGAATAGGTACTACACAGAAAGGAAAGCTACCCTCAATACGTGCGCCGATATTATGCGCATCGCCATATTGAAAGTGTGTAAACAGCTGTACGACGCAGCATTTGTTGTATGATGAACAGTAGTGAAGGTGCCTTCTACTTCCGTTTTACTCGTATTTGGATGTGTATATCTAGGAAGAACATACGTAACCTGAGGGGATATTTGCTTCGTAGAGGCAAGTATTAAAATCACAGATTGGCGAATGTTAATAAAAAATAGAGATAAAAATGTAAAGAAATATATAACTAGTAGTGCTACAGAATGGCACAGACTTTTTCGTAATAGTTTTCTATTTTCTTTGGTCTGAGCTAATTTATCGGACTTGCCACATGCTCTAGCCAGCTGTCATCTATCTCCGTCCAAAATAGATTTTTTTAAAATAATTCTTAATTTTTCGGTTTCCTAATGGTAAAACTGAAGTATACTATAAGATAAAGAAGAGTTAAAGAACATTAAAAGAACGTTAAAGAACATTAAAGAAGAGTAAAACATCGTCCTAAATGACAATTTTCAGTAAAAAATTTGGAGCCGTTTTTAAAAAATATTGTTTAAGCGTTACGAAATGCCGAAATTGAAGTTCGTTTTTTGAGTTTTCGGACAACTTTATTTAAAGTAATTTAAAGCATTTTAACTCACAAATTCAATAGTGTTTACAAATCGCTGGAAATGTGCGTATTAACGATGTGAGACATATTTCAAAACAACACCAAAATGAATTTTATGTGATAATAAACATTGTAATAAGCACTACACGTTGAAAAAGTTGGAAGAAAAAATTGAAGTCATTTATGAGAAAATTGCGTTTGAGCTGACTCTTGCGGTCCGTGCTGCGCGGTGGCTCACTGAAGATCATAGGAGCCGCCCTCTACTTTCCTTTCTGTGCAGTATCTATTCTGTCTTAGCTGCTTCTACGCGCGCGCAATTAAACTCCACTGCATTGAACTGGACTTACCCTTCCACTGCATTGACCTGAAGTCGCGCTGTGTAGACTACCTAATTTTTTCGGTATAAGTAAGGACCTCTTTGTGTATTTTCAATTTATAGAGGGTTTGTAAATGCATTTGAGTTTGAAATTCATCTGTATCTATTGTTTTTGAATTAGTGAATTATATTAAATAGCGTATAGTTTACTTTTAGTAAATGGTATTTATTGTTTCAAGTAAAAGTAGTGTATAGATTTTTTGGCGAACGTCAAAATTGCTGTCCACAGTGAAGTGAGTAGGTAGTGAGTGAGTAATAGTCCTAACTGAGTTTGTTATTGGGAAAATTAATAGGGTGTTAGTTAAGCCACATTTAATGAAATAATTATAAAAAATAGCTATAATGTACTGCAAGGTACGTGAGTGAGGACGAATGCATAATTAGCCTCACCTTGGAGAGGGGAATACAAGAAAAGATTTCAGATGCATGGAACACATTAATCACAAATTAAAAACTAATATTTGCTCGAGTTTTTCTTGAAATAGCCGTTAAGGAACGGAAGGCGTAGTATTCAGGAAGATACTTCAATAAAGCATAATTCTTTAAGTAATTTAGCATATAACCTTATTAAGTTCTTAGTCTTAATTTCACACCACTGACACATCATCTCCCTATAACTTCTTCAAAATTTTTGTAACGAAACGTTTTTAAATCTTTGTAACTTTGAAAATTATTTACTTGCCATCATAGGTGAAATTTCTGGGAACGTTCTAGCTAATAGCCTGTAAAATTTGCCTCTCATATTAGCCGTCAGGGATGCCATAACGAAGGTCTCAGTTTCGTATTTTTGATAGTGATTTGTTTTATCTTATCAGCGATGTCGTACGTCTTGAACGTCCGGATCTGGAGAAGAAGCGAAACGAACTTGTGACTGCGATAAACGATGATAAAAATCAATTACAGCTCATTGAAGATAAAATTTTAAGGCTTCTATTTCAATCTACAGGAAACATTCTCGACGATGAGGAACTAATTACCACATTAAATGAGAGTAAGGTACGAATATGAAAGGTATAAGATATCTTTATTCAGTAATCGTTTACCAAGTTGTATTGTTTACTATTTTTTGCAAAATTTAGGTTACATCTGCAGAAATAAATAAACGTCTTGAACTTGCTGAGACCACGGAAGCAAGTATCTCGAAAGCTCGAGAGAAATATCGAATAGTTGCTACTCGAGGTTCGATACTGTATTTTGTTGTAGCACAATTATCTGAATTAGATCCAATGTATCAATATTCGCTGAAATACTTCAATCAGGTATATAATATATTATCATTATCACGTACATTTATCTGTCAGAATGTGGGATGGCTACACATCTCAAAATACAAAAAGTCATTAAATCTGGTCTTATTTACTCCAAATTCTTTAAAAATTAAATAATTTTTTGCTCCAACTTTTTCTGCAAATTAATATTGGGGCTAGAATGTAATGAATCATTCTTTTTGCGAAAAAAAAATTGAAGGAAAAATTAATTGATAATTATCTCAATATTAGTTACAAATAGTACAAAAGAAGGAAATGTGTGCAACTTTAATTAAGTGTCCCTCTTTCCTCTTGAGAACATGCTTATGGGTGAGGTGAAAAGTTTTCGGCCTGACTCAGAGATGGCACTCCAATCAGCAAAAATTATTTTTCCTGCTGCACTTGTCATTTGTTCGTGTGACAAGTTTCAACTTTTTATTTGAAGTAGTTAGTTGACAGGAATTTTTGCAGTAGACGTTTTGCGTGTTATTTGCGAAAACAGATAAACTTAAATATCGTACGGCCATCAAATTCTATGTTTTGCATGGTTTAACCCCTAAGGAAATTCATCCGAAGTTGACAAATGTAACGAGACTCTGCTCCTCCCATGTCAACCGTTACAAACTGGACAGCTGAATTTAAACGTGGTCGCACATCCCTCGAGGATGACCCACGTGAAAAAATGAGGATGACCCACGTGCCAAAAAGCGCAACCACACCCGAAACAATCGAAAAAGTCCTTGATATCGTGTTGGACGCCAGGCGAGTAAAGGTGAGATAGCTGAGTGTGGGAATTCGGAAGAAAGGGTGCGAAACATCTTGCACAAAGAGTTAGGAATATCAAGGCTCTGCGCATGATGGGTGCCGCATTTGCTGAATTCCGATCAAAAGCAAATGCAAAAGTGATTTTCGCAGCGATCTTTGGACGGATTCAATAGGGATCCGTCCGATTTTGTGCGGCGATTTGTTGCAAGAGATGAGACATGTGTTTATCACGATGCGCCAGAAATGAAGCAGCGGTCAAAGCAGTGGTTGGAAGCCGGTGATGCAGCGCTGAAGAAAGCGAAGACGATCCCGTCTGCCGCAAAGGTCATGACCAGGGTGTTTTGGGATGTGAAAGAGATCCTGTTATTGATTACCTTGCGAAAGGGAGAAGGCGAATATTATTCCAACCTTCTTGACCAGCTAGATGCCAAAATTCGCGAAAAGAGACCTGGCTTTAAGAAGAAGAAAATCATCGTTTACCTGGACAACGCACCTGTGCACAAGGGTGCATTGGTGACGGGAAATATATTCTCCTATTTTCTCTCCCATATTCTCCTGATTTGACATCATCAAACTTCCACCTGTTCCGAAACTTAAAGAAATTTCTTTCTGGAAAATGTTTCGCATCCAATGAAGAAATTGAGAAGGCCGTAGATGAATATTTTCACAACTCTCACTTCCGGTAGGGAATCTGATGGAGGAACGCTGGGCCAAGTGTGTTGAAATCAATGGAGATTAGGTAGAAAAATAAAATCATTTTTTAACGGAAAGTCGCAGTCTTTCATTGCTAGGCCGAGAACTTCCCACCTTGCCCTCGTGTATATAAGAAAGAGAGAGAGAGAGAAAGAGAGAGAGAGAGAGAAAGAGAGAGAGAGAGAGAAAGAGAGAGAGAGAGAGAAAGAAGAGAAAGAGAAAGAGAGAGAGAGAGAGAGAGAAAGAAAAAGAGAAAAGAGAGAGAAGAGAGAAAGAAAAAGAGAGAGAGAGAAAAAGAGAAAAAAGAGAGAGAGAGAGAAAAGAGAGAGAGAGAGAGAAAAGAGAAAAAGAGAGAGAGAGAGAGAGAGAAAAAGAGAAAAAGAGAGAGAGAGAGAGAAAAAGAGAGAAAAGAGAGAGAGAGAGAGAAAAAGAGAAAAAGAGAAGAGAGAGAGAAAAAAAGAGAAAAAGAGAGAGAGAGAGAAAAAGAGAAAAGAGAGAGAGAGAGAAAAAGAGAAAAAGAGAGAGAAAAAGAAAAAGAGAGAAAGATAGAGAGAAAAAGAGAGAAAAAGAGAGAAAGAGAGAGAGAGAGAGAAAAGAGAAAAGAGAGAGAGAGAGAAAAGAGAAAAGAGAGAGAGAGAGAGAAAAGAGAAAAAGAGAAAAAGAGAGAGAGAGAGAAAAAAAAGAGAAAAGAGAGAGAGAGAAAAGAGAAAAGAGAAAAGAGAAAAGAGAAAAAAAGAAAAAAGAGAAAAAGAGAAAAAGAGAAAAAGAGAAAAAGAGAAAAAAAGAAAGAGAGAAAAAGAGAAAGAGAGAAAGAGAGAAAGAGAGAAAGAGAGAGAGAGAGAGAAAGAAGAAAGAGAGAAAGAGAGAAAGAGAAGAGAGAAGAGAAAGGAGAAGAGAGGAAGAGAGAAAGAAGAAAGGAAAGAGAAAGAGAAAAAGAGAGAAAGAGAAAGAAAGAGAAAAGAGAAAGAGAAAGAGAAAGTGAAAGTGAAAGTGAAAGTGAAAGAAAGTGAAAGTGAAAGAGAGAGAGAGAGAAAATTAGAAACTTTTACTTAGCTGCATTTAATTTTATTAACACGTTTTTGTTTAGATTTTCAACACAGTGATTGAGCATAGTGAAAAATCCAAGGAGCTGCACATACGCCTCAATATCCTAATTAATGCGACGACAAAAGCAGTATATGTAGATATTTCTCGTGGTTTATTTGAAAGGCATAAGTTGATTTACAGCTTTCTCTTGTGTGCTGAAATACAGAAGGGAGCAGAACTAATTTCTGCATCAGAATGGAACTTCCTTTTGCGTGGGCCCGTTGGAACTATAAAGGTATGTACAGCTTCGGATGACATTGAAAATTTACCTACGTACGTTCCTCCGGGGCTCTCATGATCACAATCCCACTGTCACCATGAGGCTAAGGCGAATAACGCAATAACTCCATACCCAGTCGGATTGGAAACATTGGAATGGTGTTACGAACACTACGAGATCCAGCTTGGCTGCAAGGCGAGATACACAACAATTTGGTGTCTTCGTCTAGGCTTTGCAATGCAGTCTTCGGCTCACAATCGTTCTAGAGCCGCGGTGCCAAGCACATGAATTAGAACAAATAACACATGTCTACATGGGTTCGGCAACATTGATGTAAATTGCTGTTCCTTATTGCATTTTATACGATGAAATAAGATATGTATGTGAAAATCTTTCACCGCGTCCCAATTTTTTGTTATTTGACCCTAATTGGTCCGAAAGAAATGAATATCATGTTTCATAGAGACCTTTTTAATTTGTAAGTTGGATACATTGCAAACGTCTAAACAAGCTGCAACTGTCAGTTTTGGCGGTTAAGATGTTGGTGTTTCTTTCGTTGTTCGTTATAGGCTATATGGCGTTGGTTTGAAATTGAAAAGGGAGATATTATGTAGTGCGTGTGTCAGCTTTTTGCCACCAATTAGTGAACGCAATGCTGACACTTTTTCAGGTTGCATATTTGTGTTTTCTAGTTCATACATTGGCAACTTGAAAAAGGTTTATTATTCCTATCTCATCCTATCTCTATCTCTATCCTATCTCTTCTTTATCTCATTCTTTTCTATCTCTTATCTCTTATCTCTATCTCTTATCTCTTTTTCCTTATCTCTTATCTCTTATCTCTTATCTCTATCTCTTATCTCTTATTCTTTATCTCTTTATCTTTATCTTATCTCTTATCTCTTATCCCCTTATCTTTATTCTTATCTCTTATCTTTATTCTTATCTTTTATCTCTTATCTCTTATTCTTATCTCTTATCTCTTATCTCTTATTCTTTATCTCTTTATCTCTTTCTTATCTCTTATTCTTTATCTCTTATCTCTATTCTTATCTTTATCTCATCTCTCTTATCTCTTATCTCTTATCTCTATCTTTTATCTTATTTTTTCTATCCTTTTATCTCTTATCTTTATCTCTTATCTCTATCTCCTTATCTCTTATCTTTATCTCTTATCCTTATCTCATCCCTCATCCTCATCCCTCATCCTCATCCTCATCCTCATCCTCATCCTCATCCTCATCCTCATCCTCATCCTCATCCTCATTCTTTTCATCCTCATCCTCATCCCTACTAGTGGCAGCTTTGCAGAAGTTGCAGCAACTTGCTGAATGACACTCCACAAGGCAGATTATATATCCTGAAGACCTCGGACAACCAAAAAAGGGAGTCAGTGTCGCCTTCTAGGAAATGTAGTAGCATCTGACAATGGCTTACGTCAGCGAAATAATAATAATAATAATAATAATAATAATAATAATAATAATGTCATTATTAGAGGTTTAGTTTTGAGCGTATCGTACGTGGTTTTTCTTGCTGACTCCCAGCCTATAATCTCTTCCTCGTCACAAAGTTACAGAAACTAGGACAATTTTTAACAAGAGCAACAACTCTATTTTTGCCTCGACGGGGAATCGAACCCGCGACTATACCACGGGAAATTAGTATGCTGCCAATGAGTCATACCAGAGGCTACTTAGTTTTCAATATTCAAGTTTAAATATAAAGTATATTTTTAGAGCCAAAGAGTCTGCAAAGGAAAGGATTTTAGCCATCAAAAGAATTTTGAGAATTGTGACAAAGTCCATTCAGAAATTGAATACCCATAAAGTGACAATTTTGCTCCCCATTCAACTTTTACTTCTCTTGATTTTCCCTGAATTCCGTTTAAATACAAGATCTGATGAACATAAGGTTTTCAAAATGCAGACCGAATGTCGTTGTAGAAATAAATATGATTCATTTGTCAACATTTTTTGGAACTTATTTTTTTATCTGAAGAGGGACTATACACATCTCGCCATAGTGACACAATTAACATAGTTATTAACCATTTTTCACTCTAAATAGACACACACACACACACAGACAGACAGACAGACAGACAGACACACACACACAGACACAGACAGACAGACAGACACAGACAGACACACACAGACAGACAGACACAGACACAGACACAGACAGACAGACAGACAGACACAGACAGACAGACACAGACAGACAGACAGACAGACACAGACAGACAGACAGACACAGACAGACAGACACAGACAGACAGACAGACAGACACAGACAGACAGACAGACAGACAGACACAGACAGACAGACAGACAGACACAGACAGACAGACACAGACAGACAGACAGACAGACAGACAGACAGACAGACACAGACAGACAGACAGACACAGACAGACAGACAGACACAGACAGACAGACAGACACAGACAGACACAGATAGACACAGACAGACAGATAGACACAGACAGACAGACAGACACAGACAGACAGACAGACACAGACAGACAGGACAGAAAAGACAGACAGACAGACAGACCCCAACAGACAGACAGACACACACAGACAGACACACACACACAGACAGAACACACACACAGACACACACACACACACAGACAGACACACACACAGACAGACAGACACACAGACAGACATACACAAAAGACAGACACACAAGACAGACAGACACACACACACAGACAGACACACACACACACACAGACAGACAGACACACACACACACACAGACAGACAGACAGACAACACACAGACAGACAGACACACACACACAGACACACAGACACACACACACACAGACAGACACACACACACACACAGACAGACAGACACACACACACAGACAGACAGACACACACACACAGCAAGTAATGACGAGACCCGGAGCTGGATTTGTCTGGGTAAAAATCAACGGCGTTTACATCTACAGCTGTTATGCCTCACCAAACGCGACAATGGACGAGTTTGAGCAGTTCCTTGACCGCTTAGTGTACGACGCAAGAGGACGAAACCCCTTGGTGATAGCGGGAGATTTCAACGCCTGGGCGGTTGAGGTAGTTCGTCCACTAATGAGCGAGGTCGAGCAGTTCTGGCATCCCTCTCCCTTCTGAATGTAGAGCTTGCCAACACAGGAGACATACACACCTTCCGCCGAGGGGGCGGGGGATCTGTTGTGGATCTGACATTCATGTCAGATAATCTTTGAGAATGGGAGTGTCCTGAGAGTTAGTGAACACTATACCCATAGTGACCACCAGGCACTTTTGTACGAGGTAAAAAATCAGCGGAGGGATAATTTTGTGCCGAAATATCAGCCAGCTGGGTGGAATGCAAAACGTTCGACGAAGAAGTTTTCCGGCAATTTTTGGGAGACGATAGTGCCAACAGGTACCGCAGATGACAAAGCTGGGCAGGTGATGAAATGGATAACCAAAGCCTGTGATGCGGCTATGTCCAGACGGGGCGCAATCTCGACGTTCACCAGTTTACTGCGGAAAAGCCAGCCAGTTGAAGATAGAGATCCGCAAGAGCAAACGCTTATGCTCCAAAAGCCTGTGTGACGAGGTGGAAAAGGATCCATGGGGTAGGCCGTACAAGACGGTCATGTGTAGGTTAAGACAGCGGCACCTACGTTCTCCAACTTGCCCCAGTATGCTGCTCAGAATTGTGACAGCTCCTATTCCCCGAGCCACCCCGGTGACTCAGTTAATATAGCGTTATCTGAGCTAGAAATAATCTCCAGTCACGCAAGAAGAAATTCTGCACGCAATCAGCAGAATCGGCAACACAAAGGCTCCTGACCGGATAACATTCCCAATATTGCCCTCAAGACTGCGATACTCGCTCACACCGACATCTTTGTGGATCTTATTATTCGTCCCTTGGGGGAAGGGGTGTATCCAGAAAGATGGAAAAAACAGCGCTTGGTGCTCCTCCCTAAGGGGAATAAATCACCCGAAGATCCATCATCATACCGGCCATTGTGTATGCTTGACACAGCTGGCAAGGTTCTGGAGAGAATTATTAGTACCAGACTAGAAAAGCTGTGGAGGAGGGAGGAGGCCTTTCGGGAAAATCAGTATGGTTTCCTGCAGAGCCTGCTCGACGTTGACGCAGTCCAGCTTGTCTTAACACCGCCCGACAAGCAATTGGGAGGAAGCAGATGGAAGAGAGGCCCAAAACAGTACTGTGCTGTCGTTACGTTAGATATTAAAAATGCATTCAACTCGGCCAGGTGGAGTAATATTCACCAAGCTCTCCGCAGATTTAATGTGCCAACGTACCTGAGGAAGATTGTGGCTGAGATCTGAGTAATAGAGCCCTGATTTACAATACAAATAATGGGCCGAAGGTACATAATATCACGGCTGGTGTCCCGCAAGGGTCGGTATTGGGTCCACCATTATGGAATGTGGGTGTATGACGAGGTTCTTCGGCTTCCCTCCCAGAAGGAACCAGTATTATTGGTTTTTGCGGACGACATTGTAATCGTCGCCGCTGCAAAGCACATTGAGTAAATTGTGTATATTTGCAACGAAGCGATCGCTATTGTTAGTCAGTGGTTGAAGTCCTCAGGACTGCAGTTAGCTGAGCACAAGACTGAGGTTATCCTAGTCACTAACAGGAAAAGGAGAGAAACCATCACTCTCAAAGTCGGAGACCACCATATTGTATCGCAGCCGTCGATCAAATATCTTGGTCTCATGATTGACGCCCGTCTGACATTTGCTGACCACCTGAAGTACGCCAGCAAAAAAGCTGCGGTAATTAATGCAGCATTGTCAAGACTAATGCCCAACATAGGGCCTTGTCAGGAGAAACGGAAGCTTCTGGCCTTGGTTGTGAGGTCCGTCTTGTTTCATGGAGCCCCAGTATGGGCCAACCCATGTCGATAAATAGTTACATCCGAGGGATGACGTCAGTGTACAGGTTATCAGCATTGCGGGTAGCTTGTGCATTCCGCACTGTGTCAAAAGATGCAGTGTGCGTCATCGCGGGATGCCTCCGTAGATATCTTGGCGCAGGAAAGACGGAGGCGATATCACAAAGAAGAGGAGAACCCAGACTGCTCGACAACACTGCTCGAATGGCAGGATCGATGGGGCAAGTCCATTAAAGGAAGATGGACATACCGCATGATTCTCCATTGCACCGTGGATCAACCGTAAACACGGCGAAGTAAATTTCTTCTTTAAAAGCTGTTGTCTGACACGGATGCTTTCGGCATATCTCCACAGGTTCAAGCTTGAGGATACCCCATTCTGTCCATTATGTGAACCTGCTGTCGAAGACGCCGACATGTGTTCTTCCAGTGCCCGCGATACCATCTGCAGCGACGGCACGTTATGAGTATACTCGGATCGACCTGCTGACACCTGAAGCAATGGTTGGGCATGCTCGCCTCAGAAACTAACTGGGGTGCGGTGAGCTCGTATGCGCAGACCATAATAGCTGAGCTCAGGAGAATAGAAAGGGGAAAAAAGGGAAGTCGATTGATCCTCGTTTGACCCTTCCTACGTTTTGACGAAGAGAAGTGGCTTGTGACTAAGCTCACTTTTAATCCACTCCCTGTGATGTAATGCCTAACGCGGTTCCAGGGGGAGGATGGAGGAGAAGGGGGGTTGGTTTTAGTGGGTAAAATCTCACACTATCATGTGGTACGGGCCGCATGGTGTCTTTTGAAGATTTCCACCTACCCAAAAAAAAAAAAAAAAAAGACACACACACACACAGACAGACAGACACACACACACACACAGACAGACAGACACACACACACACACAGACAGACAGACACACACACACACAGACAGACAGACACACACACACAGACAGACAACACACACAGACCAGACAGACACACACACACACACAGACAGACAGACACACACACACAGACAGACAGACACACACACACACAGACACAGTATCTGAGTATCTGAGTAATAGAGCCCTGATTTACAATACAAATAATGGGCCGAAGGTACATAATATCACGGCTGGTGTCCCGCAAGGGTCGGTATTGGGTCCACCATTATGGAATGTGATGTATGACGAGGTTCTTCGGCTTCCCCTCCCAGAAGGAACCAGTATTATTGGTTTCATGGACGACATTGTTATCGTCGCCGTTGCAAAGTACATTGAGTAAATTGTGTATATTTGCAACGAAGCGATCGCTATTGTTAGTCAGTGGTTGAAGTCCTCAGGGCTGCAGTTAGCTGAGCACAAGACTGAGGTTATCCTAGTCACTAGCAGGAAAAAGAGAGAAACCATCACTCTCAAAGTCGGAGACCACCATATTGTATCGCAGCCGTCGATCAAATATCTTGGTCTCATGATTGACGCCCGTCTGACATTTGCTGACCACCTGAAGTACGCCAGCAATAAAGCTGCGGTAATTAATGCAGCATTGTCAAGACTAATGCCCAACATAGGGCCTTGTCAGGAGAAACGGAAGCTTGGCCTTGGTTGTGAGGTCCGTCTTGCTCATGGAGCCCCAGTATGGGCCAACCCATGTCGATAAATAGTTACATCCGAGGGATGACGTCAGTGTACAGGTTATCAGCATTGCGGGTAGCTTGTGCATTCCGCACTGTGTCAAACGATGCAGTGTGCGTCATCGCGGGGATGCCTCCTGTAGATATCTTGGCGCAGGAAAGACGGGAGGCGATATCACAAAGAAGAGGAGAACCCAGACTGCTCGACAACACTGCTCGAATGGCAGGATCGATGGACAAGTCCATTAAAGGAAGATGGACATACCGCATGATTCCCCCCATTGCACCGTGGATCAACCGAAACACGGCGAAGTAAATTTCTTCTGACACAGCTGTTGTCTGACACGGATGCTTTCTGGCATATCTCCACAGGTTCAGCTTGAGGATACCCATTCTGTCCATTATGTGAACCGCGTCGAAGACGCCGAGCATGTGTTCTTCCAGTGCCCGCGATACCATCTGCAGCGACGGCACGTTATGAGTATACTCGGATCGACCCGCTGACACCTGAAGCAATGGTTGGGTGCATGCTCGCCTCAGAAACCAACTGGGATGCGGTGAGCCTGTATGCGCAGACCATAATAGCTGAGCTCAGGAGAATAGAAAGGAAAGAAGGGAAGTCGATTGATCCTCGTTTGACCCTTCCTACGTTTTGACGAAGAGAAGTGGCTTTGACTAAGCTTACTTAATCCACTCCTGTGATGTAATGCCTAACGGCGGTTCCGCGGGAGGATGGAGGAGAAGGGAGGTTGGTTTTAGTGGTAAATCTCACACTATCATGTGGTACGGGCCGCATGGTGTCTCTTTGAAGATTTCCACCACCGCAAAAAAAAAAAAAAAAAAAAAAAAAAAAAGACACACACACACACAGACAGACAGACAACACACACACACACAGACAGACACACACACACACACAGACAGACACACACACACAGAACAGACAGACAGACACACACACACACAACAGACAGACACACACACAACAGACAGACACACACACACACAGACAGACACACACACACAACACAGACAGACAGACACACACACACAGACACACAGACACACACACACACAGACACAGGAACTGGAGTATATGAGCAATAGAGCCCTGATTTACAATACAAATAATGGGCCGAAGGTACATAATATCACGGCTGGTGTCCCGCAAGGGTCGGTATTGGGTCCACCATTATGGAATGTGATGTATGACGAGGTTCTTCGGCTTCCCCTCCCAGAAGGAACCAGTATTATTGGTTTCGCGGACGACATTGCTATCGTCGCCGTTGCAAAGTACATTGAGTAAATTGTGTATATTTGCAACGAAGCGATCGCTATTGTTAGTCAGTGGTTGAAGTCCTCAGGGCTGCAGTTAGCTGAGCACAAGACTGAGGTTATCCTAGTCACTAGCAGGAAAAAGAGAGAAACCATCACTCTCAAAGTCGGAGACCACCATATTGTATCGCAGCCGTCGATCAAATATCTTGGTCTCATGATTGACGCCCGTCTGACATTTGCTGACCACCTGAAGTACGCCAGCAATAAAGCTGCGGTAATTAATGCAGCATTGTCAAGACTAATGCCCAACATAGGGCCTTGTCAGAGAAACGGAAGCTTCTGGCCTTGGTTGTGAGGTCCGTCTTGCTCTATGGAGCCCCAGTATGGGCCAACTCCATGTCGATAAATAGTTACATCCGAGGGATGACGTCAGTGTACAGGTTATCAGCATTGCGGGTAGCTTGTGCATTCCGCACTGTGTCAAACGATGCAGTGTGCGTCATCGCGGGGATGCCTCCTGTAGATATCTTGGCGCAGGAAAGACGGAGGCGATATCACAAAGAAGAGGAGAACCCAGACTGCTCGACAACACTGCTCGAATGGCAGGATCGATGGGACAAGTCCATTAAAGGAAGATGGACATACCGCATGATTCCTCCATTGCACCGTGGATCAACCGTAAACACGGCGAAGTAAATTTCTTCTTGACACAGCTGTTGTCGGGACACGGATGCTTTCTGGCATATCTCCACAGGTTCAAGCTTGAGGATACCCATTCTGTCCATTATGTGAACCGCTGTCGAAGACGCTGAGCATGTGTTTCCAGTGCCCGCGATACCATCTGCAGCGACGGCACGTTATGAGTATACTCGGGATCGACCCGCTGACACCCGAAGCAATGGTTGGGTGCATGCTCGCCTCAGAAACCAACTGGGATGCGGTGAGCTCGTATGCGCAGACCATAATAGCTGAGCTCAGGAGAATAGAAAGGGAAGAAGGAAGTCGATTGATCCTCGTTTGACCCTTCCTACGTTTTGATCGAAGAGAAGTGGCTTGTGACTGCCACTTAATCCACTCCCGTGATGTAATGCCTAACGGCGGTTCCGGGGAGGATGGAGGAGAAGGGGGGTTGGTTTTAGTGGGTAAAAATCTCACACTATCATGTGGTAGGCGCATGGTGTCTTTGAAGATTTCCACCTACCCTCGTATAAAAAAAAAAAAAAAAAAAAAAAAAAAAACACACACACAGACAGACACACACACAGACAGACACACACACACACACACACACAGACAGACAGACAGACAGACAGACAGACAGACAGACAGACAGACAGACAGACAGACAGACAGACAGACAGACAGACAGACAGACAGACAGACAGACAGACAGACAGACACACAGACACACAGACAGACAGACAGACAGACAGACAGACAGACAGACAGACAGACAGACACAGACACACAGACACACAGACACACAGACACACAGACACACAGACAGACAGACAGACAGACAGACAGACAGACAGACAGACAGACAGACAGACAGACAGACAGACAGACAGGCAGACAAAATGAAAATATGTGAATAATGTAAAATAGTGAAACTCTCAGGAAGTGTGCGACGTAAGTGGCAAAGCATGACTATGTAGACCTTAACTGAAAAGAAAATCTATTTTGTTTTGATACAAAAGACGTAAATCTGGTACTTGAGAGAAGTGGAGTGGGAGTCATATATACATATACTATGCGGATAACACATGCAAGTAGTTCGAACTAAGTTTAATACATCAAGCGTACGAACCCTCGTATGAGTGGAAGTTTTTCGGACATTCACACATATTACACAAGTGTAGGTGTCTTCCTGTTTGGCAAGTCTATACGTTAGCTGGTAAAGTACAGAGAATATTTTCAAACGATTCAGTAATGCTTGTTGCATACGGTCACATTCTTGGTAAAACAAGTTTTGTGAAACGTACCATACCACGTTTTATAAAATGTTTCATAAAACAAGAGTATTGTTCACGATCAAAGGTCTTGTGAAATTGTTTATCCGGCCCCGTGAGGAATACTGTGCAATAACATTACCGTTACGGCGTCACAACGTGCATTACAATACAAAGGGGCGTTGATAACATAGGAGAGTGAGCACTTCTGATCCTGAAGTACGTTTCCCTTGATCACTCACAACCTTCTACTTTCGTAATTTTTATGGTCGTTTTGTCTGTACTATTTCGAGGAAACTAACGTAATCTACGTGAAGTCGTAGGCTTCCGCGGCCAGAATCATGTAAATGATCTTGGCTGTCCAGGTGATGCCGCGTCGAAGGCTGTGTTGCCGACGTTTCGACCATCTTATCGTGGTCTTCCTCAGGGCTGTTGTGCGCATGTGTGGTAGGCGCTCGGGAATTTATAGCAGTGGGGACCGGTGTGATTGGCTGGAGCAGCCGGTCAATCGGGAGGCCGCCCCTCAGCGGTGGGAAGGGGTCACGTCGGGCGGCTGGACAGCCAAGATCATTTACGTAACGTAATCTACGTCCAGGGATAGTACAGTTTTTTGTTTGAGCTTCGTTGTTCTCTCGCCAGTTGGTTGCTCTCGTCACAATTGGCGACTGCTGATCAGTTGTTGCATAAAATTATTCGATGAAAATACCTGATGTTCTATTTCATATTTTTAAACAGCTCTGAAATTACATTTTATAACACTGTTTCTAAAACAAACTTACAGATAATGTCGCGTGCAATAAGCATAATGATATGTACAGAAGCATAACTATACGATTTGGGTAGTATCGCTTTCCGAAACTCCCTCACAAATAAGAAACCATGAGTTTGGTAAAAGCGTTATTAAAACATATTATCATTCAAACCCACATATTTTTACAGGAACTTCCACCAAAGCCTCCATATGTTTCTGTAACAGATCCGATATGGAAAAGCATAATTTATTTGCAAAATCAATTCATAGATTTTAAAGATTTGTCTACGGATTGTCTTTATAAAATACACATCTCAATTGGAAAATTTAAGTTGGTATGTAATATTTTTTTTATTTTTACAATTAATCCTCTAAGAGAATGACGACGTATTTAATGAAATCTGTAATCACGGGGTAAAAGTATTTGTCAATGTTTGGTGAAATTGGGTTAGGTACTGACAAATTAAGTATCTACGAGTATATTTTATTTTCGTGAAATGACCGAATTCCTGTTGCCTCCTTAACGACAAAACAAGCGTTGGAAAATTAACTAGCTTAATCGGCTTAATAAAGCTTAGGGTTCAATAATCTAACCCTTGTTTTCTCCCATCTAAGATTTTTGGCTTGTTTTTGAAATGTTACTCCGTGACCACAGAAATAAAGATTTTGATTACTTTGTGTTATTCTGAGAAAAGGAAGGTCTCATTCATGTTACGATATCCTCTTTTTCATTTTCATGTTGGTTTGGTTGTTGACGTCATATATAGACCTTAAATATTTAGTTCTAGTTCTGAATATTAATGATGTTCATAACACGCCGTCATTTTCATTATTATTCATAAATATTTTTATAATATTACATTAGTAATATCAGAAACTTTCAAATATCTGTATAGAATAACAGCTGTAACATATATCATGTTTTAACACCTGAGAATATTTAAATAAAATGCCTTAGAACTGCAAGAAAAAAAATTGTAAGCGTAGAGATATGCAAAAGACATGCTTTGAAAAATAGCGCTCCATGTAGGAACCACATGTACACGTGGACTGTACAGCAATGTGTTCTACTGTAGTACTGAGTTATGTGACTACACAATTAGTCATAGACACGTCTAAAATTCTCCTGTGGACGATTTTGCTGCAGCTGTGATTATTTATACTCCAGATTTTGCGCCGTTGCTGCTGGGTGACCTCTCCATCTGGTTTCAGACATGAATGATAGGTTACTGTAACAAGGAAGGCCAAGGACATCATGAAAACCATGCTGTGACAGACGAACATTCTCTCGCTGGAATACGGAGTTTTGATGCTCCTCCACAAAGGGAAGCAGACGTGGTTGCAGGACTTCCTCGACAAAGTTCTAGACCGTGAACTACTGTTAGAGATCAGGAACCACACGAAGACACCATCACACCAGACACTTCAAGATGATTCACAATGAACCTACAAATTGTGCGCTGCCGTGTACGACTTTACATTCGCTGAACAATCATTTCTAGACAAAATTCGATTTATCGCCGCACACCACTCGCCATTCGAAGTGACTGTACTCGCGTTCAGAGGAGAAACAGCAAGGATCATCGCTGTTCTGGTGTCGACGCGAAGGCAAATTTGTTTAGGGCTGGCAAACACTATTCTTCACCGATCGTGTCACGCCTCTGGATATGCTTGTCAGTGATGGCATGGGGTCGATAGTGCTTTGCGAAGATGTGACGCTCCTTTCGCTGAGATTATCATCGTCCTGCTGCACGAGCGTCTTATCCGACCATTGCTTCCAATGCAGTCTTACAGTGTGGTCGGATCGGCCTAAATAGCAATACTTTGAAATGGCCTGCCCTCTCCTTGATCTCGACAACGTGACCTTCCTCAAAGGCTCAAACTTATTCCCAACCTCTGAATTGACTTCGAGTCAACGAACTCGAAACGCATTTAAAAACGCGCAACAGAAACTAACTCCAAACGCTCCGTATCATACATCCCTTCACTCTACGACTCGTACACCATCGCCCAGCGTCAACATCAAATACTTCATGGTCCTTTACGTTTTTTTAACGCTTTGAAATAATTATTTCATTCCGAGAGCGAAGTTTTCGGACGTCGCGCAACTACTCTCCTCTTATCACTCCAGTGTTTGAAAGTAAGAACACTTAGCGATACGGTTTCCTTCAAGTTCGTATGTCTTCTGTTTGTATGTCATGCCAACTAACAGTTCCCTGATACGGAGCAGCTCGTCACAAATGCAATTGCTAATGCTATTAAATAACCTGCAAATAGGTGACAAACGTGCAAATGCATTTCTTTAGTTAAACTTCCCAAGGGAACCCTACAACCAGTGAATCAAGTGTACCCTTCAGTGAAATCAAAGAAGACATCAACTCCTCATAGGACCCAGATAAACACTGACAACAGAAAATGTATTACAACCAATCACAGCAAAATATCCATCTCACTTTGCAACAATGCCAGATTCACAATCAACAATACCACTCTGAACTTTCCAATTAGCATTGGTACCTCCATCACCATCTCTTCCCCTTTAAGGAGCTACCAGCTTTCTTAAACGCATGGTAAAACTTAACATTTCTGCAATCAGCAAAACTGCTTACTTCTATACATTCTTGGTGCATGGATAGTGAACATAAAAAGTGTTAATTGACTTCTTCCAGTAAAAACCACCATAAATGTAGTTAAATTGATATTCAATACAAAGTGCACACTCACTCGCGTTTCGACGTGCTTGGCGAAGGCGATGTGGACGTTCAAAATGAGTCAAGATGACACATATTTTTTGTACATTTACATCATAATGACTATTTGAAATTAATTCAGCATTAAAATAAACTACAAATAAAAGACTTCCTTGCCAAGCCAAACGGTGAATATATGTCTAATAGATGTCTAATCAACTATGAACCACCCTCATAACTTCCAAACGGTTCAAGATATTAAAATATATTTTTCATTCAACAATGGAGAACCATGAGGTAAGTAATATGCCGTAAGATATTGTTTTAAATATATTTAGTTTTCGAGAAATTTAATCATCATTGATTTTCAAATGGAACTTCGTATTTTCATCATTGGCAATGGATAGATAATAAAAAGAGAAATACAAATCATATTTGTATTTCTGTTTTTATGTATTCTTATGTATATATTATATATGTTCTTAGCATGTATTAATGTTTTGATGGTAATTTGAGTATAAAATTATCTTTTCTGATATGTAATTCTAAATTAAACGGGAAATATTTCCTGTAGCCCTTGTAACTTGTCTTTGAAGAAGATGGCCTTCGCGGTGCCAAGACATACGGGGAGGGGGGAGACTGAAAGGTGTGGTAGTGGGGGATAGTGAAGCTATACATGGTCTTGACACGATGGCCACAGGAACAACCATTAATATTAACGATCAGAATGAAATATTTTTTCAATTGATTCATCAGAATTGAACTTTTCTTCTACTGGTTGGAAGTCCAAAGCATCAATTTATCGTCACAAAACACGGCAGTCAGTTCGTGGGCTCTTACAAACAGGAATGCACATATGCATTCCTGTCGATTAGAAAACCGATCAAGTGTGAATAATTTATATACATATTTGTATTCTGTTTTCTATAGTTATTGTTTTTCTGTAGTTTATTATTATTATTATTATTATTATTATTATTATTATTATTATTATTATTATTAATTTGCAGTAAATAACAATTTTAATGTATACTAAATGAATTAACTGGAAGTAGTGAAAATCATCAACTTTTCATTGCCTTTATTTGTATTTGAAATGTTTTAAAATGCTTGCTTGATCGAGCTTGATTCTTGTTAAGTTTGAAATTGACCTTTCTTAGTATCGTCCTTATGCCACCAATTTCTTGGTATCATTTTAATGATCGATGCTTTGGAATTTCAATCAGTGGGAGAAAAATTCAATTCTGAAGAATCAATGGAAAAAAATCTCTTATTCTGATGTTAATATTGACATTTTTCTGCGTCCTTCTAATCAATGCGAAGAATTTGTATAATTGTGCCTGTACCCTCACAGCCATCTTCCGCCATAAAGACAACCTTCCTCAAAGGTGTCGGTTACAAGGGCTGCTAAAGGAAACATTGTCGGTTTACTTTAAAATCACATGTCAAAAAGTATAATTTTATACTCGAACTACTTTCAAAACATTAACAAATAATACATCACTGTATTTCTTTCTTTGTGATATATCCATTACTGGTGAAAAAGTAAATGCTAGTTCTATTTAAGAATTCGAAGATGAATAAATTTCACAACTACAAATATTCCAAACAATATCTCTATAGCGTATTACTTGCGCTGTTATTCTGCATTCTTAAGCGAAAACTGTGTCTCAATATCGTGAACTGTTAAGAAGTTTTGGGGGTGGCCCATTCATGAGAAACAGCAAATATTCAATTTCATGCTTTTCGTGGCTTAGGAGGAAAAGCTACCCACTGTCACCTAAGACCTTCCCGTTTGCTCCAGTGATCAAGATACCCAAGCCCTGAAAAGATTAGGTTACGAAGCATTTAAAAATTGCAGATTTTGCGATAAAACAAGAAATTTCAGGCAAATTGATATCGTAATAGTATACAACTCCACTCCAACAAGATTTAAATTAGGTCTAAACTTAACAGTTTTTATTGTTTTTTGACCAAATAAATCAAATAAAATTAAATGAAACCATGAGCAATGAAGAGAGAGTTAACTATAAAGTGTAAACGATGGCAACGCTTGGGCCATTCTTACGCAAAATGCACAACACCAGTTGTGCTATTCTCAAACCAGGAGCACTATTCTCAAACTCTCAAATTTACGAGCTCAACTCCAAAGTGTGTTTCAATTAATCAAAAGAAAGAGAAAAGTACGTAGAACATGGCAATCGCAGTGAAATGAACAAACGAAACGACCACGAAAGTATATTTAAACTAGGTTACACAGACTTTCTCGTGGTAATGTTTTCTATTTTGTTTATTATATTTTTATTTATTTATTATTTCTATTTATTATATAGTGTGGACTGGCTTTCAGGTCTTGCTCCAATCTTTCGCCAGCTCCGATCTATCGTCGCCCAAAGTACATTTTTTTTTTACATTTTCTCAACTTTTCGTTTCCTAATAGTATAATAGACGTAGTATAGTACGACAGTCGTCGTATGACCGTCGTCGAGGACGTGCCGGAGCGCAGGTAGCAAAACGAGGCTTATAGCAGGTGTCTGGTGAGAGGCGAGTTCTGAAGCTACAGTGAATTCCAGCAGCTTATTTTTAGCAAGTAAACTTTCTTATACCTCTTCTCCCAGTTTTACTATCTCTGATATCACAATATCTTACTTCTGTATCTCCGGAATTGTGTTATTCTCAAATTTAGCAATTTATTTCTCCTGTCTATTGATTTTATCCTGTCTCACTTCTTGTCCGTTTCTGATAATATATCTTTCTTTCTTTTATTTAGTTAATTTGTTTTCTACTCTACCCTTGTTTCCTTCTCGGTCTATCTTCTTGCCTAGAACCTAGTGTTTTTGCTCGTTTCAACTCGTACAAACTATAATTTGTTTTAAGTGTGCTTTTATTTATTTTCA
Source organism: Teleogryllus oceanicus (assembly GCA_964035755.1). Classification (NCBI taxonomy): domain Eukaryota; kingdom Metazoa; phylum Arthropoda; class Insecta; order Orthoptera; family Gryllidae; genus Teleogryllus; species Teleogryllus oceanicus. The sequence continues at coordinate 181,841,826 of CAXIVR010000001.1, forward strand.
TTTTATAATACTCTTGTTGTCCGTGTTTTCTCGTCATGGGTCAAGCTGCAAAAAACCTCCTGGAGAACAAGAATTTCATCGCTCAAGTGAGCGAATCTGTTGCTGCCCGCATAACGGCAAGCGTCCAAGAGATTAATCAGGTCTCATCGAGGCGCTTCGGGACGAGCTCCGAAACTTCGAGACCATCGAGCAGCAGAACCGCGTCATTGACGAGCAACGCCAGGGATCGCAGCGCTAAGGACGGCCCACATGGACAAAATGGACGAGTCTGGAATCAATCCAGCGGAGAAATTCTCTCCGCTTGTTTGGAATCAGTGAGTCAAACAACGAAAAATCGATACTAAAGTTATAGAGTTGGCTAAGGATATTGGTGCAGTGTTACTCTTGACGACATGATAGGAGCCATAGAATAGGACCTAAGACTGATGGCAAGTGCCGCCCTCATTATAGTGAAATTAGTATCGTATAGGAAAAGGGCTGAAATATTTAAAAATAAAAGAAAACTTGCAGGTAGTGAAAAAGTTATACGAGAGGATTTAACCTCACGTAGGTTAGAAATATTGAGAAAATGTATTTCAATTTCAGCTTAAAAACGTGGTCCTTTGATGGGGCAATATAGTAAATACACACAAGGGAAAAGACGCATCACCAGAATGTGTGAAGTTGACTCGCTACCTGTAAATGGCACGTAACCTTAGAATCTGTTTCCGAAGTCTCTTATACTTAGATTATTGTTTATTATTTAATTTTACTGTAATATATTAATTTTAATTTCTTTCTGCCTGTAAAGTACAACTTTCAAATACTATGTCAGAAATTTGGCTAACCTGTAGATGAAGTCTGCCGGAAACCGCGCCCTGGACATACCGTACCTGGGACATTGGCCCTGTCCGAGTTGTTACTACCACCTCGAAGCCCTGCTACACTCTCTGATCTCAACGCGTCCATTTCGCACTTTCCTCGTGACTTGTCTGTCTTTCACATTAACGCGCAATCTCTAAAGAAACATCACGCAGAAATTTGTCATGTTCTCTCGAAGCTTAGCTCACACGTATTATTAATTAGTGAAACTTTGAAATCTACTGCTACTGATCTTGTGTCGATCCCTAAATATAAACTCATACGAAATGATAGAAATATAATAAAAATTAATTTAAAAGAGAAACGGTGGGGTGTTGCATGTTTGTGCTGATGATATAAATTGTAAAATAATAAAAACATCTACTAGTAACTCGCCGAACTTGGAATACATGTTTGTTGATATGGTAATTGGGGGAAAACATCTACTTGTCGGGGTTGTATATTGGCCTCCAAATACGGGACGGCTGTCAGAATTAGAGGATTCACTTTCAGAATTTACAGATAAGTATCAAGATATTATTGTAATGGGGGATTTTAATTGCGACTTAAAAAATCCCATCACAAAACTGCCCCTAACTTTATTCATACTTTCAATTCGTATAATTTGCAAATATTAAAATTGAATCCTACTCATAGCTCATCTAAAGCAGAATCGTGGATTGATCACTTGATTGTCTCAGATATTTCCAAAGTATTACTGCATGGTCAAGTTCCTGTTCCGGGTATTTCAAATCATGATTTACTCTTTGTTGTATATTCGGCTAAATGTACTAAATACAAAAACAAAACAATCAATTACCGTGATTACAAAAACTTAGATTTTACAGCATTTCAAGTAGACAGTGAACATGCACCTTGGCACCAAGTTTATTAACAATACCATTAGACTCGAAAGTAAATATGTTCAATGAAATCATAACGAATCTTTTAACAAGCACGCTCCATGGAAAACTTCATGTCACGCGGCCTGCTGCTCCATGGCTTACAAATGAGATAAAAGTTCATATGAAAGTTAGAACTCCGCATATAACCGTTTTAAAATTACAAAACCGATGAAAATGAAAAGGAGTATAAAACTTAGAAATTTCGTAAAACAACAAATCAGAAACGCTAAGATTCGTTATTATCATAATCTTTTCCAAACAAATTCCAGTACGAAGGAGTATGGAACACTTGAAAAACTAGAATTGCAAACGTAAATCAAATGACAGTTCATTAGAAATTCCCTAGATGACCTAAATGACTATTTTGCTTCCCTGCACATAAAATAGACCCATTATTAAAGAAAAGACACTTTACTCTCTGAATCACATGCACCTCGCACCCCTGTGACGATAGTTTCTATTTCAACAATGTTGACTGCCAGAAGTCGAAAAATTGGAAGGCACTCAAATCAAATCCAAAAGGCTCGGATGATATAACGGCAAAGCAATTAAAATTGGTTTTAAAGATGCTCTTCCAGCGCTTACTCACATAATAAAATTTTCTTTAACAACCGGATATTTTCCCAATTGTGGAAACAAGCTACATTCGTCCCTCCTGAAATGTTTAAATTCGTTAAATCTTGTGATTATCGACCTATCAGCATACTTACCAACATTATCCAAAGTCCTCGAAAAAGTTGTACGTCAACAAATAAACAAGTATCTCACCATAAATGATGCTCTCAATAATTTTCAATCTGGTTTTAGGGAGGGTAGAAGTACGCAAACGGCTTTGCTACGAGTCATCGAAGACATTCGTCAACTCTGGATGAAGGCAATATAAAACGCTAACGCTTTTAGATTTTAGCAAGGCCTTCGATTCAGTAGACCATGACGTGCTTCTGGCAAAATGTAACTGTCTCGTTTTCTGATTCTACCTTATCGTGGATTTCAAGTTATTTTAGTAATAGACAACAGGTCGTAGTTAGAAAACACTTTCGTCACCTAAACCAGTTTCACGGAGTGCCACAGGGCTCCGTACTTGGTCCACTTTTCTTCCTTATCTATGTAAATGATATACCGTTAGTGCTATCAAGATGCAATCATCATATGTACGCAGATGACCACAGATCTACGTCAGTGGAAACCTTCTGAAGTGGCTCAGTTAATAAGTAAAACAAATCAGATTTAGCCTCTTTACATGAATGGTCACTGAGAAACGGCCTTAAGCTAAATCCATTAAAATCTCAATCAATTATAATTGGCTCTTGTTGGTCCCATAAAGCAATTCTAAAATCTAAATATTCCTCAATCGTACTGGATAACACTACTGTTCCCCATGCTCACAGTAAAAATCTCGGTCTGACCATCGACAAATTCCTAAATTGGGAACCTCATGTTCGGAAACTTGCCAAAGTGTATGCTTCAATGTACTCACTCAAATGTGCTTACAAATGCCTTCCACCCAAAACCAAAGAACTACTAGTAAATCCCTCTACTCCTCGCTTGATTACGGTGACATTGTGTACGGTAATGAAAGAAACTCAACTGCTGACGCTCTCCAAAGAGTTCAAATGCGTGTGTTAGGTTTCAATATAATTCAGAAAGTATTATCATATCGGGATACTACAAAGCTAATAACATACTAAACTTGAAAGCCTGACGCATGTTTCATAGTTTGTGTCTTTTCTACAAAATATTAAATAGGTGTACCTACTTACCTCCTCATAAAATTTCTTATCTTAAAACAAGAAGATTCGAGAAATCTTGTATGCAATATTCCAAAAGCAACACTAACTTTTACAATAAACTTACTTAGTAGGACGACTAGCGAGTGGAATAGCCTTCCAGTAAATGTTAGGAAATGTAAAACTCTGCGATCATTCAAAAAACATTTAAATACTTTTTTTCTGAGCTGATATTGTATGATGTGAAAGTGTGTACTAAATGTGTTTAGAATTGTAAGGTAAATGTAATTTTTATATCGCTTTTTAAGTTTTTCTCCATTTCTTGTATTTTCCTAAGTTAGTTCTAAGTGAGGTCAAAATTGTGTTAAATGTAAATTTATAGGGCTTTTTAACAGTTTTGTTCTTTCTTTGTTTTCTTAAGTTAGTTCTTAATTTAATTAACATAGTATAATTAGTCTAAATTAATATTATAGGTTAAAAGGTTTTTGTATTATCTACCAGTATTTTCTAATTCATTATTATCTAACTTTGTCATGGCTCTGACTGAATGCGTCTTTCCTTGGTACATGATGTTGAAATCTAAAATCGGCCCTAAGTCGTCGTCCTGGCTCGAGGGTTGTGTGCATTTCATATTGCTTTTATGATTCATGAATGTATTTTAGATTTTGTCAACTATTTGATACGTATTGCTAAATTAATATCTCTTAGAATTTATATTTTCGGCAACCTTTAGAGTTTTCCTGAGTCAGTAATGTTTGTTTTGTTTTAAAATTATCTTAATTATATTTTTTGTTGCTCAATGTTGAAGAGCATGCACACTTCCTTTGTTTTCCTGGCTTCCCTGGTCGCTTAAGGCAAATGCTGGGACGTTGTATTCTGTCATGTTAGAGCCCAGGGGCATGACATCTGTAAGTTGTATTATTTACTTATTACTAAGTATTATTATTTACTTGTTTTTATTTACTAAATGTATCTATTAATTCAATTCTTATCTATAAATTTATGTATTACGTGGTTAGGCGGAAGAGGGGCCTGATGGCCCGAGTCTCGCCACATAAATAAAGTCATTATTATTATTATTATTATTATTATTATTAATAGAAATATTACCTCAAGAATGTTAAAGAAAAGTAAAACCTCGTCCCAAATAGAAATTTTTATTGAAAATTTGAAGCGGTTTTTAAGAAAACGGCTATTAAACATTACTGTAAACGCGAAATTGGAATCTCTTATCACACGAATCAATTTAGTTTTCGAAAAACTTCATCAAAAATAATTTGAAACATTTTCACTCACAAATGCAATAATGTATACAAATCGATGAAAATGTGCATATTAACGGCGTGAGACATGTAAAAATAATTTGTGTATTTTAATACATTTGTGTAATTAACTGCATTCAAGTCGCCAGCTCCCCAATACAACACCAGTAAAATATCTAAGTATGCTGCTAGAAAAAAAGACTTATTTGGAAGCAACATATTCGACACTTAGTAACTAAAACGAAAGCAAAAATATTCAAGCTCTTCCCTCACATTAACAGAAATTCCTCTCTGCAAACAGAGTCAGCAATATTAATATATAACTTCATAATGAGACCTTCATAATGAGACTTGTGCCTCTTCGGCGTAGCGCAATATAGCTCAAACCAATTACCAAAAACTTCAGACGATACAAAATATATATTAAAGCCTCTTAAAGCCCTCTTGTTTCCAGCAGGAGCTTCAATTCTCATCAATTTCCAAGCTTGCATCCAATGCATTCAAAACACTCGTACCTTCATGCCCAGCACCACTTCCTTCCACCAGGGTCAGAAAGCAAACCTCCAACTTCCCGGAGAGAGGAGATGGTAAAGGGAGGAAACTGATTTTGACTGAAGACACGGTGAAATTATGAAGATTAACATTGCACATACTTTTATTAAACTGTGAACGCAAAAGTTAGAAATGAAAATTGATTATGACTGAATGAATTATTTGTGCACATGTCTTGAGACAAATTAAATTAAAATTAACGTAGATAAGGCGTCTTATAACTATTCAGTTCATGGCACGTAAATTCACAGGACACACGACACGAAGGGCGAAAGCGAAACTATACCTTACAAATGAAGGTGATGTGAAGTGTAGACCTCTAACGTTGCACAGCCGGGCCTATGTCAGAATACCTGCTTTCAAAGCGTCCAGCTGGGCGCATATGCAACACCGAAACGAGACCACAGTACTAGACTCACTTGGCCAGCGTAAGACAGTCGGCCGGGAAAACGAATGTAGAAAACGTACCGATGCAGACTCGGTATGCAAACGAACCCACACGAAAGTGCACAAATGCATTGCGGAAGTCTGTCGGTCGAAGAGCTGCTGAAGGCAATAGAACCTCGTCAAGGATATGAAGAATTGTAACGACTGAAGATCCATCTGCTTGTCGAAGATAGCAGAACTGCCTATGGCAGCGTAGTTACTCGTACGTAGAGAATATCATGAAGAATAAATGCAAGTCTGTTTGTCGAAGACAGCAGAACTGCAGATGGCAGAGTAGTTTACTCGTACGTAGGAAATATCAAGAAGAATGAGTGAATGTCTGCTTGTCGAAGACAGAAGAACTGACGAGAACAGGGTAGTTACTCCAAGAGAAAATTCCAGAATGTCCCGGGGCGGAAGAGGAGTTTATATGCGCGTAGGCAGAGGTTTTGCCGTCGAGACTGTGTTAGGCGACGTGCGAGAAAAAGTTTTGGGTTCCAGACTACATGGCCGGCGACCCGGTGAGGATGGGAGTGGCAGCGCTAGTGTAGGCCATCCGCTGAAGGCGGAGGTGACGCCATATTGGTGAGGACGTTAGTGACGTGGAGAGACCAGGGTTTTCGTCGTTAAACAAACCAAAAATATTCAGGCACTTGATCACAAGCATGGTCAGTAGATGAATTTGCTGCAATGGGCTCCACAGGATGTGTCTAAATTAAATTTGCAAACAAGATTTTGAGATACCTAACTGTTCTTATCTTGCAGTTCTACGTGTTCTACCATCTGGAATCTGTATTATACTTTCAGGTAGAGCTATTCTTAAATATATTAGATCTACGGGGATCTGCAAAGTCACATTTCAGTGACCTTTATATGTACATGATGTTTATTACAGATATATGCCGATCTAATATATTTCTTTTTATTTTTAGATTATTAATTTAATCAAGGATGCTAAGACTAATACGACTGACAAATATGAAAACAATCTTGAACCATTTTCCAAATTAATGTTAATAAAAGCCTTGCAAGAAGAAAAGGTGGGTATAATACTAATTAACAAATTTTATGTTATTAATTTCAGTTATTCATTTTGTTATTCATTCGTAATCGTATTATGGTAAAAATGCGCAAAGCTGGAAAATACGGATGTCGATATTTTTACGAAAATTCTTTCTAAGGGTCTCTGATACCGAAAACGTGTTTTTTGCAAACGTTCGTTTGTCTCTGAGCAAATACCGTTGATCTGTCTGCGAAACACAAGAATCTGAAATGCACAAGGTGTTCTCTGAAAACGAATACTCTGCTTTGACCGAACTCAAGGCACTGCGTATTCGAAACAAAATCTTTTAATATTTGAGGGAATATCATACGAAGCCCGTAGGAATTCTTTTAGAATTTTCTTAAAAATTGCTTCCAATTTTTTCTTAGTATACTTTTCTCAAATCAAGCAAATCTTGCTTATAAAAACGATAGTGGTCTACTTGTAATTAAAACTTTAAATTACTCGAAAATTTAAGTAGTTCTGATGTTTCTGGAACGTTACCTTCACCTTCATTATTGAAGGTACATTTTTGTTTCTTAATGCAATCTTTTCTTGAAGATTATATACTTAAATCATTATATATATATATATATATATATATATATATATATATATATATATATATATATATATACTATATTAGTGATGGGTCGATACCAGATTTGTCCTGAAATGTCTCTCTGATGTACTGAAAAGTCTCTCTGAAAACACTGTAGCTGGTGGAATGCACAAGTATTGAACAGCACTCTTTCTTAAATTGGGGAGAGTCACTTTATATTTCCAGTAAGCCAGTACATTTGCATCAGGAGGAAGCAAGTCCTCGCTTAAATAAACATTTAAATCATCCTCTTGAGTTGGGGTTTCGTGTACACAGCATGATGTTTCGTGGTCTCTCTTTCAAATATTCCTATAAAGAGACCACATGCCATGCATTTTTGGGGATTCAGTAGTTGAGGATGCCTATAAAATAAATTAAATGTATTAAAATTTTGAACTGTAAATGCATGTCTTTAATTTGAAATTAATCTTGCAGATACTGAAAATGAGTTATTCGGAATTATACAGAGTGACTTTAATTTTTTTTTAAACTATTGAAATATCGGAGAATTGAAATTGTGATGAAAAAATAGGGTCGTTTAAAATTAAAATTAGAAATCAGAAACTCTTACCTCTTCTTTTGAAACCACTGGATCTGCTTCCTAACTTACAAGATCCAATAATCTCTTTCGGGCAGTCTCGAACGCAGCACTCTCGCGGAATACTCGACCTTTCAGTCTAGGATCCAACAATGTTGTATACCAAATCAAAGAGCAAAGACAATCTGTAACACAACAATTTATTCATTCCACAACATTCAAAGAATTACCAGAATACAAGTATGCCAGAGTCTAGATAATCAGGAGAAGTGTTCATCAACCCGGTCGTTGTTAAAATGGTACAGTCAAAATTCCAATATCACAATCCTAATACAAAGCACGTTCCCTGTATAGTTTACTTCTGATCTTGTCGGCTACCAATCTCAGTTGAGAGTGGCCGAGGCTGCCGGCGCTGCGGCCCTCCGTTCGGTGTCCACCTCCCCGCCGGGGAGGGGTAGCTGCTCTGCCCCTTCCTGTTGTAGGGGTCTTTCCAGGTTGCCGGGTGGCGACGGGGCGCGCTCGTTGCTCCATCTATGGGCGGTGCGGGTACTTCCTGGCCCGCTACGCCGCCGACGGTATTTCAGTAGTGTCTGTTCATTCAGATATTACAAATGTAGCAATGGAACATATTTCATTGAGTTATATATCTTTGAATTTTGATTTTAAAGCATGGTCTTTCTCGCAGCTGCTCACAGCAGCAAGTTCTGAATCAACTTCATTTGGCTTTTCTAGTTCACAAATTATCTGAAGTTATTCCTATTTACAACAGGAATAGCTTCAGATGCTGATACATTAGGCGAACTGACCGTTAGTGTTGCTTGGTCAAAAATATTTAGTCTTAATGAGTTGATTAATAAGTTCCCACTGCTCAGTTGAGTGATTAACTGGCAATTTTAAGTCGGCAGAAGCATAAACAATAGCCTTCTTCTGTTCCTGAAGTCTTTGGAGCATGTGGTGAGTTGAGTTCCATCGCGTCGGCTCGTCTTGAATTAAACGATGTGGAGGTACAGAAAGATGTTTCTGGGCCGCTTTCAGCACTTTGGTGGATTTAGAGGAATGTTTGAAATTCCCACAAGTTTTTGGCACAAAGTAGTAATTTTCTAAATTTTAGTATTGCTCAACTGTCCCTCTTTCGCGACGAGTTGCAAAGTATGAGCTAAACATGGAATATGCGGAAAATGTCCTTCGATCATTGCTCTTACTACATTACGAGCATTGTCGTGAATTACGGCTACTAACTTTTCTTGCAGACTCCATAATTTCGAAGTGTTTCGAAGAAAATTTGCAATATCTGCTCCTGTGTGACTGATTTCTTCAAAAGGTATTATTTCGATGCAGATATGATGAGGTTGAAAATCTTTGTCTATGAAATGCCCTGTAATACTCATATAATCATCACAGGCTGATGAAGTTCATAAATCAGTGGTGATTGCAGCCCTCTCGGCTTCCTGTATTTGATCTCTAACCTTGTTCTCCACTTCTTCGAATAACTGGGGGACATAGTGATTCGCCAAATATTTTCGTGTGGGCATGGAGTATCTAGGTTCAAGATGTTTCATTAATTCCTTGAATCCATTGTCTTCAACAATACTGAACGGTTGGTTATCTTTTCATATCATGTAAGCAATTTTTCTTGTTATTGCTTTGGCACGGTTGTCTCCTGGTTTAAATTTGTTTTTTGTGTCCAAAAAATCAACGAGTGTTGGTTGATTTGTGTTGAAACTTAAGGATCTTGAGAGGACTGGCCATGGGTCATCAACTTCTACCACTTCACTCGTACGATCTGCGACGTTTCCAACTTCCCGTGCAGCATTAGTTAGCTTGGCCCTCTTGTGTTCGGTGGAGCTGAATACTACCCGGTGTATCGATGTAACATGTTTTTTTTAATTACTAGTACCACGCGAAAATGTTTTATTCTACAAATAGCACGATTGTCATCTTTCGAGTCCACTTCAAAATAATTCCACACTTCACTCATTGTGTACATGGAATGCACTAACCTAGTCGTCTTCCGGCACTTTAAAAGGCAGAACTGAACTGAACTCACGAGCTCCGTCAGATGCGTCCACGGTGGGCTGAGAAAGGGGAGTATCCCCGGAAGAAATGCTGTCATCGAGCACATTGCTTATCGTGCCTGTCGCTACTAGATTGCCTGGGAGCCTACAAGCAAGAGTTTCCCAATGCTAAATTGGTCGCGTATTGCGGTCTATCTCACAGATGATGACAGGCGCTAGGCGATAAACAACGTGACACGGCGCCCGGACGCTGCAACGTTGGCTAATTTCAACGACTGGAAGTGAATCCGAACAGACGGACACTTCCTTGTTGTTGACAGAAGAAATATAGGAGAGAGAAGAATGTTAAGAAATTATTCTGTAAAATCAGAAGAGATGGGGATGGCATAAAAATTAAAAGTATCGAGAAAGTATCGAGTAATTTTCCAAAAGTATCGATCGCTATCGATACCACCTGAGTAATTGTTTTTCACTACCAATTTCATCTCTATTTTTCAGATTGTTTTCGCTATGTCAGAATACGTATCTGTAACACTCGGGAAAGAATTTATAGAAAGTGTGCAAGTAAACTTAGCTTCCTTGTAAGTATGCGGATAAATGTGGTGTAATTTACTGATATGCAGGAATAAAGTATTTATAAAAGTTATACATGACGTATGCTTTTAGATATCAAGATACATCAAATACAACTCCTTTAATTTTCATATTGAGTACTGGTTCAGATCCTTTTGGACAATTTCAACGTTTTGCTGCAGAAATGAAATATTTGGACAAACTTCAAGCAATTTCCCTTGGACAAGGGCAAGGTCCCATTGCTGAAGGACTGATAAGAAATGCTGTGGGCAAGGGACACTGGGTATTCTTACAGGTAAAACAATTATTTCTTTTTCCTTTTCATTTTGTCACTTCAATGCATACGAACTTGTAGTATAAGAAGAAATATCAGTAGTATTGAGATAATTATGTAACACTGCAGAAAATCGAAGTCGAGATATGATTTTCTCCAATATGGATATTCTTCTGTGGCCTATCCAAAAGCCCTGCGAATTTAAACGGAATATTTTTATTTTGCGGGGTACTTAATATGAAGCTTCATCATTTTCAGTATTTTCTCAAAAATGACTTCTAATTTTTGGATGAAATTCTTTCCTCGGATAGAGAAAAGGCCATCAAAAAATGGCATAATTCTCATTTGTGTTGAATTCACCGAATTTTCGAATATGTTCCCTTGCAATCCTATAGATTTCTATAGCTCATGATAATGCGAGTTAAGCTACTAGTTCATAACTATGCCGTTATATAAATGTTTTTTGTATACCAGCATTATAAACGACCTTTTCTGTTGCAACAAATCGTTCATAAAGGGGTCTTTTACGGCATAAATGATGACATTAGATTTTACGGCATGCGTCATCACACATTCAGCCAATCGCGAAGAGAGAATCTTGGGGTGGTAGCGGTAAATCAAACAACCGACCTCCGTTTTTCCGAACAGATATCAAATACCCAAGACGTCACAAGGAAGTTGTTCCGCAATATTAAGTTTGATCGTCTTAAAAATTGACAATGTTGATATACAAAAAAATAGCGTATGCAACTCATTTATAATATTGTTTTATTGCATTCGTACAAATTTGAAAACTCGCTCCTAACGTCGCTCGTTTTCGAAACATAAACTCAAGCAATAAAGCTTAACATAAAGAACTAATTGCCTAAACTAGTATTCACGATGCACGGCGACTAATAATCTAAGACTACATTAAGGAAAATGAACGTGACACTCTACGCAAAGCCACTCTGTTTCGTGGCGTTGGCCTTGCGCTCCTTGAGAGATGAATTTTGCAGTTTTACATGATTTTACCGACACGAGTGTTCTGAGCCTGTCTCTGCGGTGGGAAGTACTGTTTTACTTTCTCGCCTTCTTAAGAAAAGGAAGTTATTGTAATCGTGCGCCGGAAAACGACACATTTTCGACCAAAAAATTTATTGTTGGACCCAGGTGACGTACAAGTGGATAAATCATTTTCCTACGTATAGTAAATTACTTTCTCTAACACGTTGTGTAGTCAGAACTTATATTTCTGGTTCCTTCTCGCCGAAAAATGCATTGATGGCAAAGAGTGTGTCCGTATGTCAGTCTGTGGTCAACACTTCCAGGCCTGCACAGCCTATTGCACTCTGACTGATCTCGAGAGCCGCGCGCGAGGAACTTGATTGCAAGCCTGGACCGCGTGGAAGGGTGGGGGTAAGACTCATTCTTAAAGTGGAGACCGCCAATGAGAATGCCTAATTCGAACCCTAGCGCGTAAATTCAAACAGCAATTGCGAGAATGACGAATTGTTACATATAGTTCGAGTATCATTACCTCTTATTTTGGAAATGTTTGTTGTCGATTTACAACAATGTACAGTATGAACCAATTATGACCAATTAGACATTCATATGTGAATTTGATACCTTAAGTATTATAATTGCTTGTAGGGCAGAAAATGTAATTCGCTTAGCTGTAGGGCAGAAAATGTAATTCGCTTAGCTACGAGGTAATTTCAAATTTAGCATGCTGCTAAATACAACATTGTAATATTGAATCTCTTATTTGATGACAATTACAAATTACTTTTTTCAGCAAATATGTTAAATTGAATAATACGGGTCTATCGAAGTTAAAAAATCTTATTCTTAATCATTATCTTAAAAATATTATTCTTAATCATTATTACATTCTGCTCTAATTCTCTAGTTTTCGAAAAGAGTACATTATATAGTGACATACCAATATGTAAGTCATTTTTATTGAATGTTATTTGTCGTAAATGGGTGGAAATGCTAGGATAATTAAATAGGAATATGGCGCCTTAGCAACGGCGCCCAAGTCGTTGTCAAGATAAATAAATATTCATCTGGCATTGAAAGTGACGGCTGGCTAGTCAGATTTGAAAACGATTTGGGGATTGGTTGGAGAGAGCAACGAGAGTCTACTACTGCGGAAGTATGTCTGATTTTTTGAGACAAAAACAGTAGAAGAGGGAACCCGAGGTTTGGAGGGCTGAGCAGTAATAGAAAAATACACATTCTGTCGTTTGTGGTGACGCTGCGCGGGTCGCTCGCGGATAGATAATTTGCGTAATTGAAACTTGTAATTTTTCATGAGATTGAGGAACGTTGGACTCCGAATATTTTACAGTGTGTTAGAAGTATAGCTCACGAACAGGTTGGACTTTAATTATTTTTACAACACGCGGAAATTAGAACTTGTGAGAAGTCGTATATGATACGACTCGGAAATATTCTGGACGAGTAATTACTTTGTGGAACTTTAAAACATTTCCGCTGCGTAATCGTAAAGAACGGGGCAAGTTTGCAAGTTAAATCGAACTAGAACTATGAATATTTGAAGTAGTGCGGATCAGTGGCTCGGCAACGTTCGCGTGGAAGAACAGGAAAGAAGAACGCGATACTTCGACTCTGGAATTCGCATCACCGGGCAAAAGAGATGGTCCTTCGTGGCGACGTCGATCAAGGGCGCGCGAAGTATAGTGCAGTATAAAGGTTCGAACAAGGTCATGACCAAAGGACTGTCTTTCTGTTTCAATAAGCATAAATCCTAAGTTTCTTTTTGAAAGGAAAAAAAAGATTTTGATTGGCCAATTCGAGCTAAAATAGAAGCTAATAAAAAGCTAGATAAAATATTTGTTTTCAGATTCCTCGCCACTCTGTATGGATGGCAGACCGGGTAATCGGCTATCAATAGGTAATAGCGATTATTTCAGACGCAACCCATCGATCCAGCTAGCGGGACAATATTTAGTTTTCTTTGAAGCAATAATAGCTAAAAATATTATCGTAACCTTTTCCTGGCGCCCATGTTAACATAAATTCGGAAACGGGTTACGACGAAACGCCCAATAATTGTGAGCAGTTTGTGGGCATGTTTCAATATATTTCTAATTTCAAATCATCAATTTCATTTCAACGAACACTATTTATTCATAACAGTTTACAACATCGTATATAAAAGATTAAGCCCTTTCCGTTTTATTTAACAAGACATTTCACGAAAGTCCATAAAATATCGTAAAAGAGGTTTGCACATAGGTACCTCTTATTCAACTTCATACCGAATGAAAATGTTCACAAATATGTGCTGCCAAACATTCTTCTTCTTGAAATTACCTATATTTCAATTGTATATCAATTTCGATGTGAGCATCAATGAGCGTAAACTAAAAATGAGAATAAAATAAAATGAGTGTAAAATAAAATAAAAATTAAAATATCTCGATACGTGGCAGCGCACAGAAGAATATAAACAGTGAAATATGGCCCTTGTAGTTAGAAATACGGTAGCTTGCCCATTTAAATAAGTGGGCAAATCATTTCACAGCAGAATTTCATTGCATTAGACGCCCAGGCATTCAATCTACGCGCCGCGTCGACCCCATTCCAACTTCTCCCTTTCCCAGAAAAGAGGACTACTCTCCACTATTTGCACTTTCACCGTTCTCGCGTGCAGACGGCAAGCTCTTAAGTGCAGAATGCCTGCGGAAGCAGGCGCTGAGGAGGTCTGGCTGAAACTGTTCAGTCGATTTTCTCCAAAATTGATATTCCCCGATCGATCCGAACGAACTCCAGGATTTTCGAGTTTCAAACTGATATTTTGATTTTTTTAAATTCTTTCTCAACAGTTTCGAACTTTTCTCAAAATTGCCACCAAATTTTTTGATTAAATTATGTCCTTGGATAGCGTAAAGAAGGCTTTAAAAGAATGGTGCAGGTCTCATGTTCGTTGAAATCGTGCTTTTTCGAAATTTGCTAAAGTGCAAATTTTGGGGGAGTCTTCCTGCAACTAGAATATTGAAGATTTTTTCTTTACTGAAATGTGTTATTTAAAGACTTTTGAAGTAAGGTCATACACAATTTTTCGAAATTGTGAGTAGTTTTCTGGTAATTTTGTGCGAAATATAGGCCTTTTTTTAAAACAAAATTCTGAAACGGCACCAATTTTTTCATTAAATTTAGCTCCTCGTATGTATAAAAAAGCGGTAAAAGATATAGTGGGATATATTTCTGCGAACTCGTCGTATTTTCAAAAAATACAAAAGATATTAACGTCTCTAAAGTAGAAAATTGAAGATAGAGATGTTGGCCTTTGCCAAGGTCTGTTCTAAAAAATCAGGTCTTCTAGAATTCAGTGGGAAATACAATTATTCAAATTATCGTTTCCATGTTGTCACGGCAGGAAGTAATAAGAGCCAAAATTTATTGCTTATTTATCTTTGAAAATAGATTTTATTACATGGGAGTTTTTTTTCTCCCTTTCAAAATTCAAAATTTATTGCTTGTTTATCCTTAAAAATAGATTTTATTACATGGGAGATTTTTGTTTTTTCTCCCTTTCAAAAATTCAAAATTTAAGTAGTATATGACTTAGTGTAGGGATCACAGAATTTTGAAAATGTGCACACAATTCACTTTTCCCCATAGCACGTCATACGCAGTTTTTAACTGTTTTTTTGACGTATAATTAATAAATAAATAAATAAAAGGTCTGTAAAAAACGGTCATGTGCAATGATTTTAACTAACCAGTATATATCACGTAATTTGTTTCTGACATTTATGCAATTTTCAAAAAAATTATTTTCTCAAAAACCGCTCTAAATTTTTCTTTAACATTTCTCTTCGCATGGAACAAAGCACAGTAAAAATATACGGTGTTAGTCCCATTTTCGGCGAACTCTCCGTATTTTCGAAAATTGCAAGAAGTTAACATTTAAAAACTACAAAATTGAAGATAGAGAGTTTTGGCAAAAACAAAATCTGTTTTAAAAATAATCTCCTTAAAATTTATATACAATGAAAAACGATTAGTTTTCAGATAATTTCTGATTGAAATTAATGCGAATTATAAAAGACTCTCATCTCTTCTCATAAACTGGTTCTAATATTTTCTTTAAATTTTGTCAATAGATATAACAAGGGACACTTCAAAAATGGTATAGATCTAATTTTCGTTGATGTCTCTGAATTTTAGAAGCTTGCATGTAGGAAATATTAGGTTGGAACTATTAGACTTTTAAGCGTCGGCCCCATTTCCACGTCACTCCGTTTGAATGTCGTAGGGGCAAGCCGCACGGCGAGTTAAGTGCGTGCAGGAAAATATTTTTTTCTGATTTAACACACTTTTGCAGATTCATATAGTAGTATAAAGTAGAGGAGCACTTAGAAATAATGCGAGAAAATGTGCTGTTAAGCACCATTAGTTTTGTAATGAAATACAAGTTTGAAAAAACCCTGATAAGGCGTAAGAGCCTGATCTAAGGAGGGGAGCAATACCGGGATATGCTGTGACTGACGCAAGTGTAACAACAAATAAAACGCTACAATGAAAACCGTTCACACTGATTTCCACTCCGTAGGATAACGCAAAACAATTGAACATGCTTTCTCATGGCACATAGAGAAGTCGCCATGAGCTCGCTCGTGCCTCATAGCGAAGTCGCCCAGCTTTCACTCCTGAGGTCCGGGTTTGATTCCCGTTGAATCTCATGTGAAATTTGTTCCAACAAAACAAGTTTGGCTGCTTCACACGGGCTAGTCCAACCCCTGTGAAGTGTCCTAAAACCCTGTCCCTATCCTTATTCCTTCCCAATTCTGGCCGTTGGGTAGTGACGCAGGAGCACGTAGCAGGAGGCGCGTTCGCGGAGATGCTACCTAGTGGTCCTCTTGACAACAGACTGCGACGTGACGTGAATGACAAACTAAAAAAAGTTAATAGAGGATTTCTCCATCGCCAGCGCCAAATGTTAATGGAGGATTACTCCCTAGCGCAAAGCGCACAATGCCCCGTAATGAGCTTGGAGATGCGTTGCGTCGAATTGTAGAGGCAACAAATTAAAAAAAACAAAAAACATAACGGGCATACAGCGTGGGTTGATCGGTCTCCTCCCATCCGTCAACCGGGCCATCAACCATTTCGGCACACCCAAATTAAACAGTTCGGAGTATTTAATACTCATTTATGACTAATGTATTGCCCAAAAATTACATTTTTCCTGCTAGTGTTTAAACAATGAATGCATGGTGTTGGCATAATATGTACACGCAGTGCTTATTTATAAAATTTAGATCTCGAAACGCTGCCCCAAATTAATTATTAATTGACTGGAAATAGTTATATATTTATAACATAATTTAATAATAACTCTCAATGTACCGGGACGCTGTTCTGTAGCGTTCCTCCAGAAATCAAGCCCTGGGTACACGTGTACTACACGAGAAAGAAAACCTGGGCACAAGCACATACAATGACTATTAGTACTCATCTATTACTAATTTCCTACTAACTGATGTTTACTAAACTTATACTTACTAAATATTGTTTTACTACTATTGTTTAAACAATGAATACATCTGCCGTTACGACAAACATACGAGAAAAATAAGCACAAAAAATAATCATACTATTTAGTAACTTATTACTGATTTATTTACCTCGAAACTAATTTTATCACTATTGTTTAAACAAAAACTGTAGTTGAGATGGCATGGCAGGTATACGTATATGCGAAAAAATCTAGTGGTGCTACAACAGCACATACGTTCTCGCTTGCTTTGAAATGGCTACGCAATATTATGACACAGCGTGTGCTCATTTATTACTAGTGTACTACCAAAAACATACTTCTTTTACTTTTATTGCTTAAATAATCAATGCAAGTGTGTTAGCATGATGAGCGTACGCACAAAAGTATGTAATACAAAATGAATTGATTAAATTTGGAAAAAAAAAAATTTTTAATTTATTAAAAAAAAATAAAAGCTGTTGTGCAGGTATGACATGTACTTATACCAATGGTCACAATCAAACAAAAGCAAATGCGATGTTTAGAATTAATTTATTACTGACATATTACTTTGAAACTACATTTTACTGTTATTGTTTAAACATTAGCAGGAAAAATAATTTTATGAACACAATTAGCAACTAATAAATACTTAATATACCAGTTGTTTTTATTTAATTGCGCACATTTTTAATTTGTCACTTTACTTCGACGAAATGTGCGCCTGAAAACTGCGGTTTTTCGAGAGAAAAACTCTTAAAGCCTGACGGAAAAATACGGAAAAGTGGATAAATCTTGTACCTATGTATATAAAATTACTTCCTCTAACATCTTGTGTAGTCCGAACCCATGTTTTGTGGGTCCTTGATATCAAACAATCAATTGAATGGCGTTTCAACGTTTCTGAAATTGTGGCCTTTTCAACTCATTTTTACAGAAAACTTTAGAACTTTCGCGAAACTTTATTTAGAATATCACATGTTTTTCGTATCAACAATTATACAACATCATTTGAAGTACAAGCAAATGCAATAATGTGTAATATACATGTAATGTGTATTACACAAAATTTGCAAGATCTTTTGAAGCGGGCGAAGCCTGGGCGTAATGGAATGACGGACCTTTCCGAAGCGATTACGCATAGCGACGGTTTCTAATTGTTTTATGAGCATCTAATAAGCGTCTTTACTTTCTCGCTATGGCGCACAGACAAATTTATGTAATGCTGCGCCAAAAAAACGGCGAATTTTCGGCAGAAAATCTCTTATTACAGTGCCCTGGTAACGAAAAGGTGCATAAATCCAGTTGCTAAATTTAGAAAAAATCCTCTAACATGTGCTGTAGCCGGAATTCATGTTTTGTGGATCTTTGATACCGAATAATCGAATGACGGCAAAACGTCTATCTGTCTGTCCGTCTGAGAACAACACCAGCGTCTAAACCGTTCAGCCGATTTTCTCCCAAACTGATATTCCCCAATTGATTTGACTGCTGTCGCGGCCCCTTGAATTTGAAACCAATATTTTAATTTTGGGGTACTTTACAAGAAGCTCCTGAAACATTTTCAAAAAAAAGCTCCATTTTTTTAAATTAAATTATGTGATTGGGTAGTATGAAGCTCGTTTAAGAGAA
This sequence comes from Teleogryllus oceanicus, assembly GCA_964035755.1. Classification (NCBI taxonomy): domain Eukaryota; kingdom Metazoa; phylum Arthropoda; class Insecta; order Orthoptera; family Gryllidae; genus Teleogryllus; species Teleogryllus oceanicus. The sequence goes on from CAXIVR010000001.1 coordinate 181,860,712, forward strand.
TGGTACAGGTCTCCTGCTCGTTGAAAACCTGATTTTTCGAAAATTCCTTTGGAAGTTCAAATTTTTTCGGAGTATTCCTACAACATAAATATTAAAGAAAGAGGTTTTCCGTTAAGGAAATCGGTTCCGTAAAGATAGATTTTGAAATAAGGCTGGGTACAATTTTTCGAAAATTTGAGTACTTTTCGCGTAATTTTGCGTGAAAATACTGGCGAGAAAGTACGTTCTACTTCAGCACCACTAGTTTTTAATTTATTTCTATCTGCTCGACCAGATGGTCCTACAAAGTATTCAAATATACAAATAATTCTTTTGGAATTTGCTAAGTCTATTGAATGTCTTCCTCAGGTGTTAAAGCCAAAAATATTTTTTATGTTGTATGGCGAGATGAGAAAAGGAAGATTATTTGGGTATGGAATTTCAAAGATTTGGAGGGAGGGTTAGAGATGGGCATTCTGAGGTGAGAGGTGGTGAGAGTTGAGTCAAGAGGGTTTAAAAATATTTTGGGGGAAACGAGATTTTATTCTGTTATGTTGTTCTGCTTGTTCGACGAGGTGAAAGAAAGAATGGTTTGGACAAGAAGGAAGAAGAGAGTAAAATTTAGAGGATAAGTTTATTAAATAGTCAGTAATATAATGCATTTGAAGTTGACGATATATTTGACTGTTAGGAATGTGTTACCAAAGTGTGTTAAGAAGTCATTGGAGGCATTTGTTCTGAAAATCTTGGATTGTGTGTTTATTGCTAAGTGCAGTGTTTAACAAGGCAGGGCATGCGTAAGTAAGCATTGGTCTTATAATACTTTTATATAGAAGTAGTTTGGTTTAAAGTTTTAAAGAAAATGTCGGATTTACGAGTGAGTACAGTTTGGAGATTTTTCTAGTGCTTTTTACTTTCTCGTATACGTACGGAGTAATATACGTAGTATTCAGAAAGTTACGTAAGAACGAGAAAACGGCGAATTTTCTACAGAAAAAAATTCATTGCCGGGCCCTGAAAACAAGAAAGTATATAAATTCAATTGCTAAATTAAGAGAAAAAAGTCCTCACTTTACCATATAAGTCCATACCTGGTGTAGCCAGAATCCCAGTTTTGTGGGCCCTTGATGCCGATAAGCCAATTTAAAGCAAAACGTCCGTCCGTCTGGCCGTCTGTGAACTCTACTAGTGCCTATATCATTTGTACGATCTTTTCTGAACTGAAAAATCTCTTGTCGATTTGGTTCTAGTTGAAGCATTGAGATTTTGAAAATCATTTTTTAAAAATTGGGGATACTTTATATGAAGCCTCAGGGACATTTTCACAATTTTCTCAAAAACAATTTTACCGGGAGCGGTAGCTCAGTGCATCAACTGCTGCCACTGCAGTGCCTCTGACTGGGATGTCCTAGGTTCGAGTCCTGACAGCGGCAGGATTTTCGACACTAGCTTTTCAGCTAGGTCGAATTCAGTCGCTGTCTGGAGGAGAATTCTAGCGGCCGGCTGCTCTAATCGGTAGTTTTCCGTGGTTTCTCCGATCAACACCTGGCGAATGCCGGAGCAGTACCCTACCAAACGGGCCACGGACCGCGCGCGATCTGCCCTTCCCCTTCCTTGTCCTATCCTCTCCCCTTACACACACACTTACACTAACATGCACTACCCTACCACAATTTCCGGGAGACGAGTCGGGAGTTTAGAGCTTGTCACAGCTGGAGCGGTGCCCCGCTGGTGGGAGAGTTCTGGTTAGGGGGAAACCCCACTAGCCGATGGTAGGTCGGTGCCGGATCTCGCCATCCAGCGAGGGGAAAATCACTGTCATCTCCAGAGAAGAGCATGCGGGACTAAAGACCGAAGCAGTTGACGCGCCCGGAAACACAAGAAAATCAATCAATCAATCAAACCAATTTTCTTTAACTTTCTTTTAATAATGGATAATAATACATTTATAAAGATGGCGTAGGTCCAATTTTCACGGTTAAGTCTGAATTTTCGAAAATTGGTAAAGTTGGATTTTTTTCCGCGTCTTCCTACAACTATAAAATTCGAGATAGAGATTTTTCCTTTAAATAAAATTTGTTGTCCATAAATAGTTCTTTCATTAAGGTCAGGTAGATTTTGTTGAAAATTTTAGTATTTTTCGTGCAATAATGCTTGCAATATTTGCAATTTTAAAAAAATATCAAAAACAAGAGTTTCTCAAAAAGGCTCCTAATTTTTTCTTTAAATGTTTTATAGGGGTACTGCCAAATGTTCCCTATATAATGACATAAACGCCATATTGTTCTATTCCTTTGTGTTTGCAGAAATTACACAAATGTATTTTTTTTTACTTGTCTCTCACTCGGTAATATTTGCATTAAATACAATTTCTTCACGTTATTGTAATTATGAGTACATGTAATTTAAATAATATCATACAAGGTTTCTAGAAAACACAATAGTTTTCTGTTAAAATGAGCTCAAACTTTCGCATTTTCAGAAACGCTCAAACGCCATTTTCTCAAAAATGGCTACAAATTTTTTCTTCAAATTTTATGTACGTACAATGAAACTTACACTGTTTAAGATGACATGAAATTCATTTTGGTGTTTTCTTTTATTTTTTCAAAAATTACATGAATGTATTTTTTTTAAATGTCTCACGCCGTTCATGTGCACATTTCCATCGATTTGTATACATTATTGCATTTGTGAGTGAAAGTGCTTCAAATGACTTTCAATGAAGTTTTTCGAAAACACACACACGAAAACACACACAAACTTTTCCTGAGGGAAAAGTACTTCAAATTTCGCATTTGCAGTAATGCTTAATCGCCATTTTCTTAAAAACGGCTCTAAATTTTTCTATAAAAATTTCTATTTAGGACGACCTTTTACTCTTCTTTAATATTCTTGAAGTAAGATTTCGGAAGTAATATTTCGAAACTGAAATGTTGAGAAAATGTCAAAAAATATACTTAGGGTGACCATAGATGGAAGCTGGCCAGATAATGAAGCAAGATCTTAAAATCAGCCCACACCAAGAAAACTGAAAAAAATTGCTACGAGAAAGTCTGTGCCATTCTGAAGCACCTCTAGTTTTTTTTATTTAATGTGATCTTCCCAAGGTAGTCGTCTGTCTATTACTATTCGTATATTGTGACGTCGTCGTGATGTGAAGAACAACACAGACACGGAGTTCTTTGTACAGGTTTATTTAATATTTCTGTATATTACAATATGTACATCATCCTTCGGAAACTACCGCTGCACTCTACAGCACTACCATTCCTGAGGCAAGCCGCCTCAGCCTGACCCAGCGTGCCCCAGCGTGCTAAACCTGTAGCACCGCCCCCCCGCCCACCCCTTTTGGGCCGGGCGCCAAAGGGGCCCGTCGACCAGCTGCAGCGACCGCCGGATGTGCCCAGACACGCCCCCGCCGGCTTGCACCCTCGAAGCGACCGCTTCGGTTGCACCGCCAGCCCGACGCCTGGCCCACCCCCTCCCACGCCCCGGCCCGCGCCTTGTGCGGTCCGACGACTAGTGCAATGCTATGACGTTACAATATGTTTGGCAGGTGCGGAGTTGTTTAGCCTCGATAGTTGAGTTTATTGATAGTAGAGGTGGAGTTTTTGGTTTTCTGAGAGTAACAATGTTTGTTTGTATACAATGCAGGCTTTCAACATGCCCGTTTCTACATTATTTGACGTTTCCGGGTTTGTAGGACGTGGTCTAACGGAGACTTGTCCAAGTTAATTTTGTTTGTAATTTAGCTGGATTAATTTTTAATCGCCATTTAAAATTAAGGAAATTGGTGATTAATAATTACACTTCCGCAAATAGGGTTATGTTGGAATCTGGCGTTGTAGAATGATCTGAAATGTAGATGTTGAATAATGTGGTAGAAAGAACTGAGTCTTGGGAATACTTGCATAGATATATTACGGGTATTTGAGAATATTTGGTTGACTTAGACTTGAAAAGTCCTGTTAAGTAACTGGAGAAGATTTTACGGAGAAACTCTGAGGTACCCATTTGCTGAAGTTTGAAGAGAAGTCCATTTTGCCAGATGCTATCAAAGGCCTTGGTAATGTCAAGGAAGGCGGCTATTATGTGCTTTTTAGAGTGAAAGCTATTTGCTATATGTTCAATTAGTCTGGGAAGTGAGTGAGTGGTTGGGTTTAAAGCCGAATTGAGTTTTGGGTATAATATTGCTGGCATTGAGAAAGTTAGTTAGGCTGTTTAGTATTAGACTTTCTAATATTTTTGCTAGTGAAGGGAGCAAGGTAATAGGTTGGAAGATTTTTAGCGGAATCATTAAGGTTGGTTTTGGGTTTTTTAAAGAGCAGTATTATAGCATGTTTCCTCATTTGTATCCTAGACGGACGGTAGCATTGAAAATGGCTATTAGAGCAGCAATCCAACAGTTCTGGAAGTTGTTTGAGGGTTACATTGGCGACGTTGTGAAAGCCGGGTGATTTTTTTTTTTTTTTTCAGCTTTTTGATGATATTGAGAATTTCTGATGGTGAAATAAATTTGATGGGAAGTGATACAGTGATGTGGGATTGGTTCATATCCTTGTATTTGTGTGTTAAGATCTTGAAGTATTATTGAATTGGGCTTGAATTTTGAGCCAAGTTGTTTTTCTATAATTTCTGCTTTGTGGAGTTCAGAGTTCATTATCTGACTATTAGAAAGAAGAGAGGGAACTTTACTTTTTTCTTTCATGAAATATTGGACTATTTGTCAGAGCTGTCTTCTATTTGGGTGACTTTGTTGCAGGTGTTTTTGATAATTGAAGGTATCACCAGTATCATGTAAAATTAGTTTTTTGTCAGTTAGCACCTTTGTGCTAACTGACAAAAAACTAATTTTAATGAAACACAAAAATGTTTAATTATCAAAATATTGATAATTCTGCACTAATTTTGGTTTCAGTTTCCTCATTGTGTGTACAGCATCAGCAATGCTACGTTTGAAGGAGGCTAGTACAGAATATTCGTCATTTTTTAACAATTTAGTGACAGAAGTTGCAATATACAGCAGTTACCACCTTTTGACGTTTGACAGACACAGTAAATAAAATAAAACATGTTTTGGAATATTCATAGAAATTGGAAGAAATTGAATGTTTAAATTCGTTTATTGTCATACTCTACCCATCAATCAAGCAATTGACACTAACTTATCAAGTCAACATAATGGAAGCCAGTTCAAAGCAACTTTAGTACAAGGGATTTTCTTGTACCGTGTTCACCAGTTTCGTTTAATGCTCTAGGTGTGCAGCATGGGCGAATCCAGCCGATTATTAAGGAGAGGATCATTATAGATTTTTGTTAAATAATAAACATAGCTGTTATTATATTGTATATTGTTTTTTAGCGTAAATATGGCACTACACTATATGATTGTTTAAATAATTACATAATAAATTTCATTCGAGGTTCCACAAATAAATATTTAAATCAATTTTGTTAAATAAAAGAAGGTAACGAATGAAAACACTATGCCTTGGCAGGGCCATCTGCCACACTTCCCCCTGGAATCCGCCACTGGCGTGAAGTACCCACGGCAGGTAGCACCTGTCTTACCGTAATTGGAGATGTTTTCGCTTGAACTGAGTTCCCCTTGTAGGTTTTATACTATTTTCCAACATCTATGAGCTTTGAATTCTTCACCCTTTACCAATCATCATAATTTACCTACTTTTTTTTTACCTTTATTCAGGAGTTTTACGATGTTCGTTACGGGTGGCGTGAGCGCCTTGTCCACTATTTCTACGCAGATAGCATCTTCTGCATCTAATGCCAACTTTCGAATATCGAAAATAATGCTTTGTAGTAAGTGTACGCTCACGAGATTGCACCAGCGACATAATTCCCTCGCATACATCTGTTCTGCATTGAAATGTAACTTTCGGCGAAAGTGTCAGTTAGCACCTTTTGCTGGTGACCCCTTCAATTGTTGTGTCTGTGATTGGTAATCATATTTTTGATTTGTTTGGTAAGTTTCTTAAGAAGTGTTTTGTCTTTATCATTTTTATTTAGATCCATCGGCGTCTAAAAGTTCGTTTTTATTTCATTACTTTTAAGACTTGATTTGAGAGAGGTTCTATGTTGGGTTTTCGTGATATCAATGCATGAAGTGGTGGAATATAGATGAGCCTGTGTGATTTGTTACTGCATTATTTAGATCTGAACTATTTAATAAATGGGTTGGAAAAATTAATTTTTTATTTATTAGTTCTTTGAAGTACTTCCAATATTGGTTGCCTTTGATTCTTTTATTGTGGTGGGATATATTGTCTCCTCGTGTGTCAATGGTAATTTTGATTGGAAGATGGTCTGAATTTAGTTCTGGTACAACTGTCTGGGGTATTATTTGATAAACGTTTTTGGTTAGTACTAAATGTAGTATATCGAGAGTTGTGTTAGTGTTGTTAGAATAAAATGTGGGGTAGTTGGGGAGTATAAGTTATATATTATTGATAAGGCTGAATCTGAAGAGTGTTTAACCATGATAATTTAAGATATTGCATCCCCAGGCTTGATTATTTCTATTTAGATATCATATTTATTAAAGAGGGGACATTGCAAGAAAACATTTGATAAAGTTCATTGGTGGGAAATTTTTGATTTGGAGGTCTGTTTGCTGCAATGATGATTATTGAGTGTATTGGAGTATTTTTACAGCTACTATTTGAAGATTAATAGTTGACGGTGTCTCTTTGTGAATGTTTGAATTCATTTTGAATTGCAATTGCTGTTCCTCCTGGGATCGTAAACCTAGACATGTTACTTCTGTATAACCATATAATTTAAATTTTTCACGAGGTACAAGGTGGGTTTCTGTTATACAAGCTACGTATGTGTTATATGTATTTAGAAAATAGTAGAATAGTGCTTTTTGTTTCTTTATGACATTCGTGATAACATTTAGTAGGATTAGAGAAAATTGGTTATCCATTGTTGGACTGCTAGCATGATATGGATTGATTTGAATACAAAGGTTATATGAATGAGAGTGAATTGTTTTGATGAAAACTTCTTGAAGAATTTTGATATTTTTGTGAGAACAGAGCTGTAAGACATTCTTTATCAACTTAAGAAGTTAGAACAGTAATAAAAATAAGGTTCTACTTATAGCTACACAATACAAAGGTTTCTTTGTTAAAAGTAGTTCGAACGGTATAAGTATGTGGTTAATTAATCAAACTTTTAATGATTGTATTACTGCCCATATTGACTTAAGGGGGGACCCTACTGAGTTTTTTAACCAAAATTCGTCCAAAAACCGAAATTGAGTTTTATGCTCTACAGAATAACCCATCATGTGGGGGATCCGGCAATACATCATTTTTACATGTGCGGCCATTTTTAAATGTCTTACGGGGTCTTTTAACTGACACCTACGCAGTCCCTTTAATCGGTTACGCCCACTTTCTTCAGAAAATCTGCCTTTTTCACTATTCCTCACTTCTTTCGGTTCGTAATTCGCGCCCAGACTATTTATACGTGATTAGTGCTGCACTCTGATACCATTATTGATAACTACGTGGTCTTCGTTGTCATGGAAATCAAATTAATATTTTTTTCTTGTCATAAATATAGCCTGACCTATGTTTTAATTGTCAATACAAGCATATTTCCGGAAATATTTGTTTTTTAATTATAAAAGATAAAAAATAATATAATATGGGCTCACTTGCTTGTCATAAACTGAAAATGACCATAAATGAGAGGGAACTGTGTGAAAGCACAATTAGGATCAGTGACCAGCATGACCAAGTGAGAAAAAGGAAGTGCAGTATGAAAGGTAAAGATGAAAGAAAAATTGCTAGAAAGAAGAAAAAGGTGACAAAAACCGTTGTAGAGGAAAGAAAGAAGGCCAAGGAAGGAGATATGTATGGTGCTGGGACGTTTTAACCAAAGAATATGATTCTATATGTACTGTATGAATAAATTAAGCAATTTCTCAAAACTACATTTTTCAATATTCAAAACGTTGTATGCACATTAGATTTCTTCAGATTGGCTTCAAAATTCGTGTACACATAAAACTCATTACTGTTTTCAATATTTGGTATTGATTTAGAAATATAACAAAAAGTACCAAAGATATTTTAGATAGAAGATAAAAAAATGATTAAAAATGTTTTTTTTAAATGAAATAATTTAATTTTCATTCTGCAATAAAAAACAATTTCTGAAAACTGATACCAAATTTTATTCACTATATTGTTGTGCTTATTACAAAAAATATTCAAGATGAAATCTGAAGAATTAATGCATTTTTAACGTTTTTTATCTTTTGTTTTTTTTTAAATAATTGTCTCTAAATCCAATATTTTCCATCCAAAATGTTTCAAAATTTGAAATAAGATTTATTTTAATGTATATAAATTATATAAAAAGTATTGTATACATTGATCCAAAATTACCAAAAATCATAAATTCAGTAGGGTCAGTAGATTCTAAGTGTGGAATAGGAGATGTGAGAACTTAGGTTACCACTAGTGTTATAACGTTACTGATAAGAATTTTAAAATTGTTAATATTGTTATTATTGTTGTTATTGTTATGTATTAGGTACATTGCTGTTTCTGGACCATTGGTTTGATGTGGGGTTTACAGAACTGAAGTTGGGAATGTTGGGTCTACTTGATAGTGAAGGGAAGTGTTAATTATTTGGTTGGATGTAGTTACCATTTGAGGGAGATGACTAAATGGGGAAGGATGATGTTGGGTGAAGGTCGGAGGTTGAGGTGTGTTATTGGAAATACGTATACTGCAGGAGGATGTTTTGGTTAGTTTAGCAGAGAGTTCTTTATATACTGGACATCCTTTATAATTATATGTAGGGTGCTGAAGGCAGTTTACACAAGTGGACAAGTTTCCTTATCTTGGAAGTTTGCATTGTGAGTAATGGTATTTTCCTGTACACCTCACACATCTTGAGCTTAGCCCACAATTCGTTTGAATATGACCATAGCTTTGACTCTTTTTGCATTGTGTAGGACCTGTGGTATGATTTCTGATATTTATTCTGATTTTACAATAGTATGGGGTTTGAGGTTTAAAATTGTTCTAGCTATTTAATTGCCTATTAAGTCTATTGCTATTATGAAGATGGTGGCTTGTCTTTTCTATACAGTCTTAAGCACTTTTTAACTGGAGAGTTTTTAGAAATCTGTTCAGCACTAATATCTTTTTTCTGATATGTTGATTGTCTTTAATTAATTACGTTAATTGGTACGTCTTTAATTAATTTTAACGGATAACATTTTAATAATGCGATCTCCATACGTGTGATACTGAATGTTGTCACTGTCGCAGAAATGTTGCGGAAGTCACTAATATCTTGAATCATGACTTTAATATTATTGTTTTCAATTTTGGTATTAAGACTAGGCGAGGTATCGCAGACTAGGCGACTGTAGTTGTCGGCTTTGTACTACATTATTAAGAGTGGTATTTTAGTGATTGGTGATTAATTTACACTTCACTTGGGGTTTGCACTGTTTGTTTGAACTTCAGTAATTAGTTCAGTAGTGTAACTTGCGCGCCACCGGCTACTTAGCTTTGAGCGGCAGAGCGCCGTCACAATTATATAAATGGATTCTCGAAAAGCTAAGTTTTCGACTTCTCTGAGGTGGGCAAGACACGTAGCTGGTAATGACGAGGTAATTAGCAACTCTAGCTCTTTTAGAAGACAAAATCTTTAATAAGACTGAAATGTACAGTAATGAAAGAAGTTTACGTGACAACCAGATAGCCTTCGCTACATGGCTGCAAGTGCCTACTGTGAAAACAGTCAGGGCGATCGACTCTCGACAGGGCTTGGTCAGACGCACGTGCTGGCAACTCATGGGAGTGGGGATTCAATGAGTTTGTTTAGTGAGAGTGGGCTAAATAGCCCACGCTGTCTCAGAAGCTTCCGGGAGAGCTTCCTTCTGGCCCACGTGCAGAGACGCGCGCGGGGCATCTTTGATAAGTGGCCCACACCATCCGGTCGGCGCCTTTGCTCGGTGCTCTTCGTGACCTCGGCGCTTTTGCTTACATGTGCGTCTGCCAATAAATACTTGCCCGTTTAGAATTATGAATAATGTATAACTGCTCAATGGCAAAATGATATAGAAGAACATTTTATGTATGTTATACATGGCAATACACAAGTAAAACATTATAGTAATTACATTGATTACATTCATATTATATCGTTGTAGGAGCGAGAAGCGCCTCATACGACAGTAGTAGTTCATAACAGTTACTAATTAGTACATTGTAATGTGGAGTTTCACTGTCACTATGGTGTCTTTTGCGTTTTCTGGGATCATCGGCGTTTTGGGGAGGATTGGCACTAGTACTTACATAACTGAATTTGTTGAATTTTCTTTCAGTTGTGGCCGTTATAGGTAGCTGAAGGTGCTGGTTGAGCGGCAAGTTGTTGTAATTGAAGTTGCGGAGGAGGTATTACTGCACTTGATCATTCTTACAGTTGTTGAAGTTGCAGGAGAAGGTTATGATTGACATAGTTTCATCGGAATTTAATGTGTTGGGTGTTCTGGATATTAGCGTGCTAATTGTGGAGCTTTCATCTTCCAACTCACACTTCTGTGTTGTGGAGAACAGTTACTGCTTAAGAACTAAACACGGTTTGCACTGAATAATAAAGTAATAGTTATTTAACAGAAAGGGACGTTTGTGTCGCAATATGCCGCGCAGCTGGAGATTCGGCCATGAGTCGAACTTGGTTTTCCATTTGGTTTCAATTCAGAGTCACTGAAAACTAAAGAAAGCACGGCACCGCGACAAGAGGGGAGGTTTGCTCTGTGATAAGAGGTGCAAAGTTCTCGCCACTCGATTCGCTCAAAGCGAATGGTTGATAAGCGTTGACTGTTGATAAGGGTTAGGACAATAAAATAATGACTCCTTCGATGAAAAAATAATGACTCCCAAACGATGAAATAATGACTAAGCAAGCTCTTCACTAAGCAAAGATACGTGAAATAAACTACCTTGTGGTTCATTACTGAACTCACACTCTCCATCGGATGCGGTAGTTAAGTCCAAAATAGCACCAGTTCAAATTGCATTGTAATGCCAATGTTCATACGATGTTTTCAACTTATTCTTTGTATACAGAAGGGAAAATAAATAAATTATCTTTATTTTGCACCTTGCAAGATAAGGCCTCGTTGTGGATGAAGTTTGATGCAAAAGTCTCCATTTTTTCAAGCTTTTGGCTAGAAGTGGCTTTTGGCTGAGGCAGTGTACGCGTCTGGTGTCATTACTCTATGCACACATGAAGTGAAGATAGCAGTCATAAATGTTCGTGGCTCCGAGTCAAGTCGCTCACCTTTAACCAAGGGGGTCCGAGTTAGATTCACGGACAATCTCATGGGAAATTTGTTCCGACAAAACGAGTTTGACTGCTTCACAAATGCTAGCCCAACCCCTGTGAAGCGCTCCTAAACCCTACCACTGTCATAATTCCTTCCAAATTCTGGCCGCTGCGTAGTGACGCAAGAGCGCGTAAGAAAGAGGCGCGTACGCGGATGCTAACTGGCGGTTCTCTTCACGAATCACGATTTACGGACTACAATATACGGAATATAATTTTAAAACGTTAACGGAGGATTACTCCATACAGTATATAAGCATTCTACGCATAGTCCTTGGCTTGTCACAGAAACGTGGCTGTGAATGCTGTCATAGAAATAGTAACAGAATGTTAAGAATATTGAGTAAACAGCAGTTTGCTGATATTATTTAAAATTAATTATGTACTTATTTTTTCGTTTAACAGAACTGCCATCTGGCAACATCATGGATGTTCAATATGGAAGTCATGATTCAAGAAATATCAAATAACCCGAAAGATGTCCATGAGGATTTTCGTTTGTACCTCAGTTCAATGCCCTCGAAATCTTTCCCTGTCTCTGTTCTGCAGAATTCAGTTAAAGTGACGAATGAGCCCCCTAAAGGGCTTCGGGCAAATTTGAAAAGGGCATTTGCAGACATGAAAGAGGAGTTCTTCGAAGAGAATGGTACGTTCATTTTAAATACTTTTGAAGCTAATTGTTTCATAGCAAAGACTCATTTATATATTACAAAATCTGCGTTCGTGTAAGACATCACTATGGGTGAAAGGGCGACGATGAAAGCAGCCCTTTCCTGAATGTGTAAGTCTGTACCTAAAAGTCTTATCATTCTCTTAAACAACACTGAGAATAGTTTATTGAGAATAGAAATCGATGTCTTAATAGTGGTGTTATGTGTTTAATCATTTTGTAATTTAAATGCCAACAATGCTCTCCTGGCTTCAAGAGTGTAACGATCGGTAAGAGTAGCACCAAATACGAACAGTAGCAACACGAATAATTTTCATCCATTTAAAGTTTACGTTCTTACCTACAACGCATTTGCATAGCAAAGAAAAAGAATTGTAAAGCTTCAGCATAAAGTGGCTATTTTGCGGAACAAAAGCTCGTAATATGGGGCCCTGATATCGAAAAAGTGGATAAATCTTTGTCCTGTAAATGATTTCCGTGAACATGGTGTGACACCATCCATATTTTGTGGTTCGTTGATACCGAAAACATTGGTTACGGCAAAACTTTGGTCTATCCATCCATCCGTCTATTTATTTATTAAACGTCAAAACACATATATAAACTCAGAAGTGCAACCTGGCACATTTTCTGGAGCTCTAAATTAGAGCTCTACATTCGCTCGAAACCAAGCTCTCGAGTTTCGCGAGACTCCGCGTCGGCGCTCGGTCGAAAGAGTGACCTCGCTCTGTCGACTGGAGATCTCTGTGTAAAGCACTTTTCTGCCGACCGCCTCCCGCCTCTCCGTTATACTTTCTTTTTTAACGTGGCTTCTCAAGGTCACGCGCAAAAGAGGGAGAGGGAAGGCAGACTCCAATGAGGAGCAGGAACGTCACTACAGCTCCAACTTTTACGGCTCTCTATTGGAGTCTGCCTTCCCTCTCCCTCTTTTGCGCGTGAATTAATAGAAGGCAATAAGTCATGCTAACCAAACCTTGCTGATATATTTGAATCAAACTTTTGTTTATGCAGGGATATATTCCTTATGTAACTGAGGTCGCTGACTACCAAAGAGGTATAAAGGAAAATAAAAATGCTAGAACGTACTATTATAGTACAACTAGCTTTGTAAGATTATTGACATTATGTCAATAGCAATTAAAATAATGATTTTTCTCAGAGAAAGTAACTACATCCTCAATTGTTTTTTTCAGTTTTGAAAGGACAATGGAGAACGATTGTGTTTGGACTGTGTCTTTTCCATGCTGTTATTCAAGAACGAAAAAAATTTGGACCACTGGGGTGGAACATTACTTATGAATTCAATGACAGTGATAGAGAATGTGCTCTTACCACCTTTGAAATGTTCTGTGGTGACTCAATACCATGGGATGCATTGGAATACATAACAGGTGATAAGTGAAGATTCGCAGTATGGTTTGCTAGAAAATAATGCATTTTCACGAGATAGAAAGAACATACAAAGAAAAAATCAGAAAGCATAAGAAGAGTTCGATGTTAAAAGAATCTTCCAAGATCCACTTAATAGAACATGATGCCATTCAGGATCGATGTTCATTTTATCCTGAAGTTTACTTCATGTTTGTTAAATTTTAAAAAAGCGAAAATTTTTGATAGCGTCTCCACCAAACTTTATCAATAATAATAAGATTATATACGATTTTGTTATCAGCCTAATAAAAGGGCAGACTCTGTTTAATATAGAGTCTGTCCTTTTATTATTGCATTAATTAATTTATGATTTAATGTTACATTCATTGATTGCAACTGGAATCTTCTCTGATTATAGGGGACATCACTTACGGAGGTCGTGTAACTGATCACTGGGATCTTCGCTGCTTGAAAACAATTCTAAAAAAGTACTTTTCTGAAGAGACCTTGAAGCCAGGTAGTTTATCAATAAACTTTCTAATGGCAGATGCACTTCGTGTTCGGCCTTGCGGGTCTTGGAGTGGAAAACCACTACGCCATTTTCGTTTTAATCCTCAGTACAGAGTAGTCAAAGTACTATCGATACATTTTTGTTGCGTTTTACTGCCATCACAGTCCGAGTACTTCGTAATAAGAAATCGTGCAAAATCACATGGGTAGTCGAGTTATTTGAAGGCATAGAAAAGAATAAACACAAATAGGCATGAAAAATATTATTCTTATTTTAATCGTACGCCGGAAAACGGCGAATTTTCGATCCCAAAACTCTTATTGCCGAACTGTGGTAACAAAAAAGTGGATAAATATTTTTCCTTCATATAGAGTAAATTACTTTCTTTGTCATATTGTGTAGTTAATAACCATATTTTATGGTTCCTTGATACGGAAAAATCGATTGACGGCAAAACGTCTGTCTGTCCGTCCATCTGTCTATTCTTCCGTCCATCACCTTATCCGTCTAAGGTCACAGCTAGCGCCAAAACTGTTCTTCCCATTTTCTTCAAAATTGATATTACTGAATCAATTTTAACAAACTTAAGGTCCTATGAGTTTAAAACGGATATTTCGATTTCGATTTCTTTACAATGTAACCGCCCATATGTCGGTTCCATTGATTTTTGAGAAGCACCGAGAACGTCAAGACACGACAAGATGCAATTATAGTGTTACCGAATTGCAAGAGATCGCGCCAGCAGTAAATGGTATCCCTTGCGAGAATTTATTAAAGTTTCTAACGCACTCGCGTAGAATGGAACGACAACCAATCAAAAATCACTCTTGAAACTATCAGCACTAGCGCAAAGCACCGCTACGAAAAGCTCTCTTTTGCTGCCGACCGCCGATCTGGACACACCGGAATTGTTCGTGCTGGACGGAGAGGAGAATTCGCGTATTTCGACGATAAGAAGCTTGAAAAAGGTAATTCGTCTCATCATGTTAAAATAATGATACCATGTATGAGAGAATTGAGAATTTTAAATCATGAATATTCTGATAAATTCACGTGAACGCATTACGCAGAAATATACTATTTTTCTATCAACGAGGAAACAATATATTTCAACGTTCATGAACGTATACTGAAGTGGAAAGCATGTGCTATAGGAAATGTTTCTTTCTATTTCCAGATTTTTTTCTTTCGTCTTGGCTTACCACGTTAGAAATTCATTACGCGGAGATATTGCAGTCAGATTGTATAAAATTCGAAGGACTGTGGTAGCAATTCACCAGAGTACGTGTTCACCGAAGCAAAGGGGTTCCCACGACCTTGAAAGGATCTGAGTCGCCGTCGCCGCTCCAAGCTGTGTGTCTTGTATATATTTCTTCGAGACGACGTTTTGTGAGTTAGAAAACTTCACTAGAAATTCTCAAAAAAAACAAGAACTGTTTAAAGAAGCTAGAATTATTCTACAGAGAATTCACCTCACTTACAGACGTAGATAGTCGAGTAATTATATTAAAATCATTTAAACGTAAGCTTTTACAATAATGCAGTCGTTAAAGGAAGCCAGATAGCTAATTCCTGTAAAGAATTGTAAAAACCTATTTATTTTATTTTTCTATTATCGATAATATTTGTTCTTTTAGTGTGTGTTTTCAATTTATTGTTTAATCGTTTTCAAATTGTTCAAAACCAATAATTAGTAAAAGAGTTATTATATTAATTAGTTATAGTACGTTCATTGGATAGCGATATTTTCTTTCTTTGCTGGCTAAATTGTATAAAGTAATAATCTACGTGAAAGTGAAACAACGTCTTGTATATATTTCATTCACAATTCAAGTGACAATTTCTTTAAAGGGTATTTTGGTATGTGATTCTTTACAGTATTTTGTGTTTCCATGTATTATAGTCTTGTGTACAGTTATTTTATTGTGTTTTTGTGACGTGAAGGGTAATATAATTTTATGTAAAGTGTTTATGCAAGTGTTAAAACGCAACTGGTTTAGCGTTAAACGCAACTGCAATTACGTGTTTACTTAACGGTAATCATAGATAGAGCAAGTGATAGAATTTTTCAATGCAATGTGTAAATACTAGATAAAATTGTATTCAAGTATTTAACAGAATATATCTAGAACTCTGTTCATAGTTAAAAGATTAACTTGCCTATGTTGCTTTTATTACAAAAAGCAGGTTAAAAGACGAACCCACTCCTGTAGGGCAGTTAGGATATACAAAACCATTCCTAACTTTTGGTGTGACATTGTCATAACAAGTCACAGATCAAGCAATACTACTAGGTTACGTGAGAGACCCGCTGTAGACGTTTTAGAGAATAGTGAAAAGGGAGAGCGGTCACAACAAGGAGCCTCAATATTTTCTGAATTTTCTCAAAAATGTCTCCATATTATTTGTTTAAACTTTATTCTGTGATAGCGTAAAGGACTTTCAAGAGAAGATGCAGGTCTCATTTTCGTTGAAATATTTGATTTTCGGAAAATTGACAAGCTTAAATCTTTTCAGCGTCTTCCTATAACAACAATATAGAAGATAAGATATTATGTTCTTTAATCAAATCTGTTCGTTAAAGAGAGATCTCGGAATAAAGTAATGTACAACTTTTTGAAAATAATAGATTTCGCGTAATATTGTTTGAAATGTTGTCAATTTGTAACATTTTTTCACAAAATTTATCTTTTTCTTTAATTTTTCGTATGTATCAAAAAACGCTATAAAAATGGTGCTAGTCCCATTTTTACCAAACTATCAGTATATTCGATTATGGCAAAGAGTTAATATTGAAAAAGTACATTATTGGAGATGAAGATTCATGCCTTAATCAAAAGCTGTTTTAAAATATTAATTCTATAAAAAAGGTCCTGTTCACTAAAAAATAGAATTGTTTTCCTGTAATTTTTTCTTGAAATTAACGCAATTTATAAAATTATTTTCTTTAAAACCACTCCAATATTTTTAAAAAAGTTTTTGCATGGATAAAACAATGGATGTTTAAAAAATGGACGCAGACCTCATTTTCATTGAAATCTTTAAATGATGGAAAATTGCAAATTTAGAAATAATGTAGAAGAAATAAGTAGAAATAAATTTAGAAATAAGTACGAGCTGATAATGTAGCACCACTAGTTATATTTGTGTTAAGCATGGCGATTAAAACAAAAGATACAATAGTTCTATTAACACTAGAGTAAAAGTAAAAAAATCAAACTGTGAACCATTAGGGTAGTACAATATCCATTTAAAGAAAAGCAAAAAGGTAGGTACTGCAATTCTCACTTTCTTTTTCCAGTTACCCAACAATGATATAAAAGATTTCTACAAGGATTTGTACAGAACAATGATGAAAGCAAACATTCCACCTACGAATTATGTTTACTTCAGAAACTTGCTACAGAAGTTTTTTTTATTATTATTATTTATTTATTAATTTTTGATGAGATTACATAGATCAGTAAAAATAACTATACATATGTATTTACAGACTTATATGCTAACCTTAAATATAATCTTACATACTAACAAGGGCGAGGAAATCCCTTTGTAGGTCCTCAGTCCGGATCTAAATCTGCAAATTTTTTTAGGAATATGTGATATGGATATTTGTTTTTGATTCGTGTTTGGTAATTGGGGTTTTTGGCTAGTTTGTATGGTGATAGGGTTGGGATTTGAGGTAGGTTATGATAAAAGTTGGTGGCCAGATATGTGATGTATTGTTCAGTGGGTTCCAAATTAAATTCGTTGTGGAGTTGGTTGTTGGTTATATACCATGGAGCATGAGCAACTATTCTTAAGATTTATTTTGCAGGACTTGTAGTTTATGGATGTTAGTTTTAGCAGAATTGATCCAAATTGGGCTGGCGTACAAATTAATTTGTCCTGTAAATTGCTATGGCTGATTTATATTGTATTGGGCTGTTGCTGTAAATTAGTGGTCGTAGTTGTGCCTTTTTTATTTTAGCTTGGGTCACTTTGGCATTTATATGTTTTCCCCAAGTTAGCTTAGTATCAAGATATAATCCTAAATATTTTACAGGTTTATTGGGGGTACCATTCTATTGATTTGTTATTTAGAGTGAGAGGAAGTGGAGGAGAGTGGGGTCTTAAAATAAATATTTTTGCGGAGGTTTTATTAGGATTTAGTTGGATTTTAAGTTCAGCAGCCCAGCTGTCTATCATATTTAAATAAAGTTGTGAGTGGGTTCTTAACTCAATGAGGGTTGTACCGGAGGCAAATATGGCTGTGTCGTCGGCAAATTGAGCGATAGTGATTTTATTGAGTGTGGGAAGGTCAGCGACATAGAGGTTGAATAGGGTGGTAACGGAGAGCCTTGGTGAAGTCCAGCGTTTATTGTTCTTGGGTTGGATAAATGGTTGTTAACATTGACTGAGAAAGTTCTATTGCTTAAGAAATTTGTTATTATTGATTTTAAGTATTGGGGAGTGCCTATTTGTATTAGTTTATATAAAAGAGCTTGGTGTCAAGTTCGGTCGAAAGCTTGTGTAATATCAATAAATAGAGCTATGGAGTGGTGTTTTTTTTGAAAAGCGGAATAAATGTACTCTGAAATTCTTAGTAGCTGGTGTTGCGTTGAGATTCTTTCTGTAAATCCAAATTGTGCCTTGGGGATAGCATTGGTTGAATACAGGTGGTTTTTCAGTCTTCGCAATATGATTTTCTCGAATATTTTGGAAAAAGTTGTTAATAAGCTGATTGGGCGGTAACTCTCGGGATTTGATGGGGTTTTGTTTGGCTTTGCTATGGGGATGATGATTGCATGTTTCCATTTATGGGGGAAGTATCCGATTCTGAAACATGAATTGAATATGTTATTTAAGTACGCGATTGCCGTTGGTGGTAGTTTTTTTAATGCCAAATTGTTTATTTTGTCGTGACCTGGGGCTTTTTTGTTAGGAAGATTCTTTATGATTTTAGAAATTGCAATGGGAGAGAAATTTATTCTCTGATACGGACCAAGAAGTTTAATTTTGTGGCTCGTAGAATATTATTATGTTGCGGGTGGGCATTCGTGTTCTCACAGACTGTGGTTTCAAAAAGCATGGCGAGCACGTCTGCCTTCTGAAATGAGGATAAGGCTTTGCCTGTCGTTGTATTTAAAGGAGGGACCGTGTTTTTTTTCTTGAGAACTTTTTTAGTGAATTGCCATAATGTGTTATTACTGGTGTTGAGTGATTGTATGAGTTTATAATATTGTTCGCTGTTATGTTTTCTGATAAGTCGTTTGACCACGTTGGAGATTAGGTTGAGTTCTCTCTTTAATTCTCGTGTTCTTAGCTGAGCCCAAAGTCTTTTAGTCTTATTCTTTACCGTTATAGCGTTTAAAATGTCTGAGGGTAATTTATTGTAGGGTTTGTGGGAAGTATTCGGAGTGTTAGTCAACTGAGAATTTTGGATGGTTGTGTTGATTAGGTCAGTTAGGAAATTAACGGATTAATCTATTTCAAGGGGAGTATTTAGTATTTTTATTTTGGGTATTGTACTTTTGTTTCGGTGAACTTCCTCCAGTTAATTTTTAATGAGTTCAGTTTAGATACAGGGGCATATTGAGGTGACATTTGCTGCGAAGTAAGTAAGACTGGGGTATGGTCAGAATCAAGTTCGAATATTGAATGATGTCGATGAATGAAAGTTAAGGTTTGTGTTGGTTAGACCAATGTCGAGAATGTCTGGTTTGCGCGAACGGTCTTGTGGGTAGTAAGTAGGTTCACTCGGGGAGAGAATTTTAATATTGGCATTGTTTACTAATTGGGCTAGAATTTTACCATCTTGGTTGTTGGATTGGCATCCCCAGTTACTGTGTTTGGCAGCGAGGTCACCTAATAGCACTAACTTTATCATTGAGGGTTTAAAAAGATTTTGGAGGTTTGTATTTATTATTTTGTTGAGGGGGGTTTCCTGGTTATGCGCATGAATAGATTTGATTGCGATGGTACACCGCCGCCTTTCGTTTCGGTTCTGTCAGTTCTATATACGTTATAATTGGGAACATATCATTTATTTTTACTGCTCAAGTGCGTTTCGGTAATACAAGCTACATCTACGTTGTAGTGATGAAGGAAATGTACGAATTCAGTTTCTTTGTTGGTGATTGAGTTTGCATTCCAATTTAGGATGGTTACATTGTTTTGTGATTTATTTGCCATTGTTGGTTAGATATTCAGCCACAGAGTTCTGAATAGTACTAATTATAGATGGGATTAGAGAGTTGATGAAGTTAATAATGCAGGTGGTGATGGAGTTAATTATAGTGGTGATTATTGGGTGATTATATTGGATGTTATTGGAATGGGTCGTATGGTGATTGGAATTTTGGGTGTTTTGCGATGTGCTAGGAGGTGGATTGTTCGTGTTTGAAACATGGGTGAAGTTTCGAATATGCTGGGATTGCGGCAGTGGCGGGAAATGGGCTCTTGACTGATTTTGGAGGGGAAGGAGTAGCATTGGAGTTGGGTGGATTTTCATTATTTTTATTTTTAGAGGTACTTTCCCTATCTAAGATCACTTTGTAGTAGGTGCAGTTTGTGTTTCTTATGTCGGCCTTGTGATTCCCGTTGCAGTTCGCACACACCGGAGATTCGTTCTTCTTAGGGCAGAGCACAGAGTCCCGGCACAAAATGCACACGTGATGGAGTAGTTACAATTGTTTTTGGTATGACCATAGTCTAGGCATCTTTGGCATTGAAGGGGGCCTTTATGCTTTTTGCGTCTTTCGGTTCTTACACGATGATTGCAAATTTGATGTATGGTTAAAATAGTTTCTAAGGGTTCAGAACCGTTGAATTCTGCAGCGACTACTGGGATTGGAATGCCATCTTTTGAAGTCTGGTGACTCTGATTATTGAAGTGAAGCGTTGCTGTAGGTCATTCAAAATTTCCGGTTCTGTTATTGATTGTTCAATGTTTTTGAATACGACAGAAAATTTTTTGTTCGATGAATCTTTGAATGAATGTAATTTACGATGGGTATGTATGAGATATTTGATTATTTTACGGAAGTCCGTAGGGTTATTGGCATTGATCTTAACTTTGTTATTTTTCACGTCTGTGATGAAGTTGTTTGTGACGTTCGATTATAAGTTCGCGTAAACTGGTTATGTTCGCCACAAAGATTGGAGGAATTTTGGCTGGTTGCGAAGAGTGATCGTCCATATTTACATTTAAATATTCGAACCGATTATCTTCAGGGTTGGGATTCAGATTAGCGAGTTCTCCGAATCTGTTCCCGAGGGGGACATTGTATTGTAGAGCACTGGATAGATTAAGGTTCTCGTTAGGATTACTCGAGACTACACTTTTTTTTTGTTTCGATGGGGATTTCACTGACACTGACTGACCACTTTTTGGTGTTGATGACTGATGATGAAGGTTGCGACATCGTGCTGACTTCTGTTGAGGCGGCCTCCTGGCTGCCAACAATGCGTTGCTGGTCAGTAAGTGGAGGTGCGGTTGTTCCACTTAGCATGTGGAGCTGATGTGACGGGGGTTGAGGTAACTGCTGTTCTAGTTGATGTTGTGGTAAATGATCTGGAATATGTTTGCAGTGATGTTTCACGGACGTCGCCTTCTGGGTAAGCGACCTCCATTTCGCCCTCGGTCGGGTAGACCTGGGCGAGGGCATCTGCGATACACTGGCGTATGCCAGCGTTGTCTGATGAAATGTTGCACTAATAGCTGGCAATTTAGCTCACACAGTTAGAAGTACTGATGAACACTATTATTGTAGCACTTTATCTTACACTGGCACAGAACACAGGTACGAGACGAGGCGCAGCGCTGAGCGCGGAGCTCCGTACTGTGCGACTGCTCGCAGCGGAATGCTACAGAAGTACACGAATACGGTTAAGAAAAGTTGAGAGTGCCTTTTTTTATTAATGCTTATTTTACCATTTTAAATGCCTATTTTACAATTTTAAATGCCTATTTTGTCTGCCTATTTCTACGTTTTTTGTGCCCATAAATCCGCAGCTTATTCATGAGCTAAGGGTTAAAAAATATTTCTTTCTTTATAACATTGTCTTACATATATAATGAATTCCTAGCTACAAGACGCACTCAGAAAGTAAGTTTCCCCAGGTTTTCAATAAAAAGAAAACACAATTCCAAGGGAATATTAATGGTGCTACAATAACATACTTTCTCACAATATATCCATTTGATCGCAATATATCCATGCCATTTCTGAAAATTCAGATTGTTAAACGAAAATGAGACCAACTCCATTCTTTTAAGTGTCCCATTTTCATTCGAAAACGTTTAAGCGTGCCTTTCTGTGGAAAATGTTAAAAGCAAAAATTTGGAGCGGTTTTTGAGAAAATGAATATTTTTTATAAATTGCATTAATTGCAAGCAGTATTGAGAAAACGACTCGTTTTTCAAAAAGATATATATGACCTTTCTAAAAGAGCTATTTTGTCAACACAAAAATCTCTATCTTCAATTCTGTAGTACTGAACGTATTGCAATTTTCGAAAATACACAGAAGAATACTAGCTGGTTCCGTAAAAATGCACTGACCGAGGATGTGATTCATAGTTTTTACCGCTGTATTGCACTTCCTGCAGTATACATCCTCTCTGGACCTTCCTCTACTAAGAGTAGTTTTATTGGCAGCGGTATTTGATCTCAACTGGAGAGCAGTGATAAAAAGACCTGGTTTTAGAAGATTATAGTCTTTCAAAAAGGCATTTCCAATCGGATCGTTTATATGCTCCTTAACCTCTCCCTTGGGATCCCAGCTTCTCCCAGGCGGCTACCTCGTCATCGGCGCATTTCTTCTTATAAGATCTTAAATCTTGTTTGGTATAGGGCCAGTTGAATCTCAATGCTTTGGCGCTTTTAAATGTCCGTTGGTAGAAACTCGGACAGGAGCTCAGCCATCTACAAATGGGATCTGCAGATTTTTCTAGTCGTAACCCTAGGTTCAGCGCTACCCTAGGAACGTGTTGGGCAACCCGCAGCAATCCCAGTCCTCCATCTCTCTTGGCCAGGTAAAATAAGCCATCTGCAGTACTCCTATGCAGGTGTGGGAACTGTTTGACTGCCACTCTGATTTGACAGTCCGCTTCCCTGAGCATCGACATAGATGGCATCGATGAAACTAATTGGTAGAGGTAATGTGGCATTATGTAGGTGTGAAGTAATGCCAATTTCTGAGTGGGCTTTAAATGCGCCTTCTGTAGCCTCGTCACTGCCTCCATCAAATTCGATATCGATGCTTTACATGGGAAGCCGTTCCAGGTAGAGTAGTTCACTCCCAAGTATGTTAGGGTATGGTCATCACTGACCAGAGGAATTCTCTCCCCCAACCTTTCCAGACAAGGGTCTTCAATGAACCAGAATCGTTCAAGGGTTGCAATTTGGAATAATGAGCACTTCGCGACTGACAATGTCATTCCGAGGGCCCCAAGATATTCCACCACAATATCAACCAATTCTTGAGCTCGTGGGGCATCTTTTGCTAAAAGCACCAGATCATCAGCAAATGCTAAAACGGATGCACTCCTTGCCAATAGCGGATATCCTGACATGTTATCTAAATTAACAAGCAGGCACTCCATAATGAGGTTAAAAAGAAGTGGGGACAAGGGGTTCCCCTGTTTTACTCCTCTACGAATTGGCACCTCAATGCCTTTCGAGGAGTGCTGAATGACTGTGGAAACGTCGGTGTAAGAGTCCATTACCAAATTGGTAATGGCGTCGGGGATCCCTTTCCTGCATAGAGCCCACCGAATCGCCGCGTGAGGAACAGTGTCAAATGCTTTAGATATGTCTAGCATAGCGCCGACACCACCCTCTACTTTTTTCATGTCACTGACTGCTTCGTGAAGAATTTGAACGTTGGCGAAACAGCCAGGTTCAGGAATAAATCCTTTTTGGCGTGGATTGAACATCACCACGGATCGAATGCGTTTGTCCATAATGCCCCAAAAGATTCTGCACAGCGGAGAACTAATTGCGATGGGGCGATAGTTAGTGACAAACTTATTATCCTTACTTACCCTCTTTAGGTATAAGAATGGTGCAATTTGCTTTCCACCCAGAAGGCACAAAACCAGTGTATAAAATTTGGGTGTACAATAGGAACAATATTTCAACTTTTGCTCCTGAAGATATATTGCAAACTTTTATCTTATCTGGTCCTGGAGCTGGCATTTTCATCCCAGCCAGACGACTTTTAATTTCGGCAACTTGACCTGCGTATAAATTGTTTCTGAGTCCATTTCAGTGTATCGAAAATTTATCATCCTCTCTTAATTCGGAAAGCCGAATTGGGGGCGTATTACCCCAAATGGACTTGTACAGGTCATTAACCTCATCCCTGTTAAGGGGCTGTTGGTCGACACTAGTACAGTCAATGCCCGTTCTAATGCACTTTGCCAAAGTGCTGGATCGATCTTGAAAGATCCTGCTCCTAGCATAAGAAGCGCTTCCTGGCGCGTTTGCCTCCATGCCTTCGGGGCTTTTTAGGCCTGGTGGTGGTGGGTACAGAGAAGCCGCCCAAAATATCTACCAACCTGGCATAGGTCTCGTTCAATTGTTCCTGTGATTGAATATTTCTTTTGAGTTCATTTCCCACCTCAAAGAATTCTTGATCTACATTAGTTTGAGAGATACCCCGTGTTCCTATCCAAGTTGAAATGTTTTCCTTTCAGTTAGGTGTGGCATTTAGTGTGGCCCTGTTAAGGCTAGTTTCAGTAGTTGCGTCTCCGAGCGTCATAGCAGCCGGGGACTCAATAAAGTTTGGTCCCATCCTAACCGACCAGCGGTGTCGGAACGGGCCGTGTCAATAACACATAAAACAGAATCAAAGAGGACGGGCACCCGAGCTCCTGATTCATCTCTGAAACTGTAGCGGCCTCCTCGTTAGGGAATCGCCCCCTATCTGCTTCTGGGGAGGTAATGTCTACCTTTGCAGGGTTCCTCCGGGTCACTGTCTGTGGGCCGACTTTTTAGAAGGGAATCAACACGAGGCTGTTTGCTTATCTCTACCTGTATAGACGTTTCGGCCCCCTTTGGAAGAGTGTCGGAACAGGGGATCACCGACTTTCTTCTTGTCTTGAGGTTAGGCCTTCGATACAGGGGAGAAGAAGAAATCAGCATAGGAATTTGGCTCATTGGAGTTTTCGGAGGGCTAATAACCCTAGGAGGCGATGCGATAACTGCAGCACTAGTAGAAGGTCTAACTGAATCATCGGACCTCCGACCATCAGATGGGGGCAATGATGATTCTGCAATCACAGTAGCTACATCTACAATGGCTGCTAAATATCTTCTATATGATGTCTCTCTTCTTTTCTCACCCACCTGTCGGGCGGTCTTACCCAGCAGAGCAGCCAAATTCTCGTTCGACGCCTCTGGTTGCTCTTTCTCCAATGCAGCCATTTTCATAATATTCCCTGCTCTAGGCAAAGCAGTCTTACCACTACGTTACGCCTTGGCAGCTCGAGCTTTATTAGCTGCGTCTGGATGAGCATGGCGGAAATGTTGTGAGAGCCCTGATTTAGTTGCAAAGTTGGCAGAGCATAACTCACATATACATATACGTAAAATCTCCTTTAGATGTTTTCGGACCCGGACATTTAGGAAAATGACTCAAAGCGGAGAGCTTACCTTCGTAATTCTTGCTGCATTTGGAGCATGAAAAGATTAGGGGGATATCACTATGGATAGTATCGTGATGCCGAACCATGTTATTCAGATCAGTGGCCATATAGCCTCCACCCCCTTCTGGGCACAATATGCGCAGCGACTCGCCTCGAAGGGAATCCTAATCGTGAACCGTTCCAAGCTAGAGTCGTCATAAATGGTGGCCTGTTGTTCACGAGGCGCGCCACCATGCGCTCCCGCGTCCGAGGCTTCGTCCAAAGTGTCCGCTGCCAGTCGCTCCGAGGAGCACGACGGGGTCGTGGGCTGCAGACCCCCAACCCCCTTCCCCCGTGACGTGGGTCCCCGAGACGGTTTTTCTGTTAGGGATTTCCTTCCCTTAGCTAGATGCTCCCGTTTTAAGCGCTGGAGACTCGCCTTTCGCCCATCCTCTTGGCTGCACCTCGAGTTGCCCGAGATGCATTACCAGGGGCCACCGCGCGTGGTGAGAGAGTGGACTTGTCGGCCACGCAACCGCAAACCCATTACAGGCGCATTACGGCCATGCAGGTTGGATCCCATTACAGGAGGGCTTCTCGGCACTTACTGGTGTAGGTTAGCTAGCATTGCCTACACTACCAAGACCCTGGGCGACTTCAGACCCCCCTGTGAGAAAGTAATTTACTGTAAATAGGAACAAGATTTATCCACTTTTTCGTCATCAGGACCCAACGAAGTTTTTTCTGCCGAAAATTTGCCGATTTCCGGCGCACGATTACAATACTTTATCTTCTTACGAAATAAAGGTGAGTACATTTTCGGACGTGAAATACCTAGACTCTCGCGCGCCAACAAAGGCTGATAACTTCCCGGAAAATCATCTCACAGCAGTAAGCTTGCGAACCGTTTCTTAGAACTGTAGAAGAAAACTGTACAAGAAAAATCCGGGATTTTAAATATAACGTAAATGCAGGTATTCAAAGTTTCGCGAATTCGAAGGAGCTCCAGGAACTCCACAGATGGTTAATGTCACAAAGAAAAGTTATACGACGAATGAATAAAGTGAATAAATTTATGCTGTCCTTTATGACAACAAATACGAGTACATAAAATGATTCCAAGCTTACGTGCAAAGTTCATTAAATTTATAGAACATTAATTATAGATAAAGTTAAATATATTCATTGATGAATTGACGTTTTTGTATTTCACAAATCATTTTCAGGCCATCGCTATTGTGGATCGATGTACTACATCCGCCCAGAAGCACCGCGTTGCTTTACTTTAGAGCATTACCGCAAGTTCATTGAATTACTTCCAACCCAAGATGATCCTGATGTTTTCGGAATGCATGAAAATGCTAATATTACTTTTCAGGTAATTCATATTTGAAGATGTTTCACATTGCAAATACACTGTAATATTTTCAATAGTGCATTGGACAACAGTACCCATTTTTTTCCAAAAACATTGTTAAATGGGAATTCATACGAAAATAAGTTAGAATGTAGAATTTACATGAGAAGTATAAATCAATAAGTTCAAAATAAAGTAACTGTTCTTACAGATGTGAGATGAAGTCATTTACATAGGGCTTGCTTCACTTTTTGTATTGTGTTCGTTCTTTGCTACGACGCCACAGACGAGCTTGAATGTCTGCAGCCACCAAATTTGAAACAATTGGCCCAACCACAATGTGTTGGCGACTCCAGGTATGAGTTATATACAGTGTGGCCCACCTAAGATGTTCCCTTCAATTTTCTCCTGAACCGTTGCAGATACTGAGATGCGGTTTCCACTAAAACTACTATATGCAAGGGGCACATATGGCCATGCATAATATTATTCTATTGCATTTTTTATTGCAGAGATATTAACCCAACTTCGATTTTTTAAATGGAACCATATAGTTTTTTTAGCTCATCATAACAAGCGTGAAGAGATGAGTTCATAAATATGCATATCGCCGTTTGTTACATAATAATTTTTTTTTTAATTAAAAGTTTTAAAGACGCACGCCGACTACTGGTTTCCGTAATCTGAACGAGAAATTCCGGGTGAAATGTGGCGAGGTCAATATCTCTGCAATAAAAAATGCAATAGAATAATATTATGCATGGCCATATGTGCCCCTTGCATATAGTAGTTTTAGTGAAAACCGCATCTCAGTATCTGCAACGGTTCAGGAGAAAATTGAAGGGAACATCTTAGGTGGGCCACACTGTATATGAAATAGAAGATTCCTCGTCTGTGACATCCTAGGACAGAGCGAATCTAAACACGACGTGTTGCTATTTACATTGATGTGTTTACAGACTTTTTACAGTTAACACATATGTAGCAACACTCTGAGGCAACCTCATTTCCTAGCCGCCTACAGCGGCAGCACACTAAGCTTCCGCCCAGTAATTGATCTATTAACTAGACCTCACAATGCACGCATTACCTGGCCGCAGCGCACAACTCTCGAGGGAGACTCACCCCTCTTGGCTCAGCCGAAGCGAATCCGTGCCGAAGCCCACGGTATGGCCACTCGTCTGCAGACACGCCAACGCAATTTCGCGTCAGGCGCGTTTTCCCATCAATAGTCACGTAACTTTAACACCTCCTGCAATTTTTGAACGATTGAATAATAACTTCAATAATAATAATAACAATGCAGTTTTCACAGAAGTACATGAGGGAATGGGGCTAGTTTATAAATATATACATTTTCATTTGATCACTTGTATTTTACGAGATATTGAGGTGATTTTGTTTTCAAATGGAACTATACATATTTTTTAGACCATCATGCCGAGCGAAAAAGATGAGTCAAATGATATACTTATTGTGCGCTGCGTGACCTTAGCTGGTGGACTGTTACATTCAGAATATCAGTCCCATAAATTAAAATTACGAGTCCCATAAATCAAAATTACTCAAAAAAGTTTATCGTTATTTTATATATATATATATATATATATATATATATATATATATATATATATATATATATATATATATATATAACATCCCATCCATGTACGGGCTGCCGCGATTCTTGTCTGCGAGGGAAGCGAGCGGCAACGTGGTTTGAAGTGCGCACCCCATGCCGGCAGCGGAAGTGGCGAGAGAAAATGATTTGCGTTGTGAACAGGGTACGTTGGTGTAGAGTGCAGTGTCGGGAATTACGGGCGCACCAAAAAATTGTTCCTTTATGGTGGGAGCAAGCGACCGGAGAGGATGGTGGAGTGGCGAGATGGGAATGTGGAGCAGTGCTGTGTTGGTCTTCGGTAGGATGTAGCTCTCCACTATAAATATGAGAGGAGGTAAATGGAAAACTACGTACTAAAATATATATTAGTGGGATTCTCAGGCGTCGCGGCATTTCGTGGAGACGGGTTGATGTAGTCAACCGGTTGTACGAATGGGTGGCGCAAACTAGAAAGGTGTTTTTTGTGGACCCAAATTCTTGGTTGCAGGACGGCGATTTCGGTCGTGACGGCTTGCATCTAAATCGCTCGGGGTCCAAAAAGCTGGGTGGACTCTTCTCGCGCGTAGGAGGCCCGAAACTTTCCGCGCCAAGCTCGTGAGACCGCATGGCGGTGGCGGCAAGGGATATCGAATCCCATAAAATTGTTTGTGTGGGAATGTCGACGGCGGACTGCAGTGCGGCGAGTGACGACGACGTAGCTGCGACCTGCAGAGACGCGGTGACGGCGGTGAGGGACGGCGACGCGGTGACGGCGACGAGGGACGGCGACGCGGCGACGGCGGCGTGGGATGGCGACGCAGCGGCGACGGACAGTGTCGCGGTGACAGGGACGGCGGCGCGGGGGCAGCGACAACGAACGGCGACATAACGGCGGACAACGACGCGAGAACGGTGGCGAGAGACGGACTTTCACTATGTAATCGCGCAGAAGGTGAGTCTCTGGTCTTTCTGCAGGTTAATTGTAGGAGTATACTCCTACAAGCTGTTCATTTCTGGAACACTGTAGAATCTTATAATGTAGATGTCGTGATAGGTACGGAATCATGGCTCAATGCGGAAATATTAAACGCTGAAATCTTCAGACAAAATTTCTTAACATTCAGACGTGATAGAATAGATCGCATTGGCGGGGGTGTTTTTATATGCGTAAAAGACAACTTTGAAGCAGTAGAGGCATGGGTGGATGACAAATTTGAAATAATAGGTGTACACATTCGAGATAGAAATTCAAAAAACCAATGGGAAATTATAGGTGCGTATAGGTCACAGAAAGATGGGCACGAACCATTGCAAAGACTTGTAGAGCGAACCCGCGCAATCAGGAAAAGTGGGAAAAACGTCATTATCGGAGGAGACTTAAATTTACCGCACGCTACTTGGGAGGGGGATGTGGGGGCTGAAGACGCCGCCCAACGCCTCGTTAACGAGTTGGTTTGGGATAACGGCTTAACGCAGGTAGTGACTAAACAGACACGCGATAATGCTTTACTGGACGTTTTCCTTATTCGACCGGTGGACAAACTTCTTTCCTGCGAAATAATTCCTGGAATTAGCGACCACAAAGAGTCCTTCTAAAAATGTGCAGAGAGGGTAAGCGAAACGATCCGTTAAAGAAAGAAATTTTCAGTTTTATAGAACAGATGTTACAAACATGCAATTATATTTGAAAAGCAAATTTTCAACTTGGGCTTCTAGCGGATGTACAGTAGAACAGATATGGACAAACTTTAGGAACATAATTTTAGAATGCTTAGAAAAATTCGTGCCTACCAAGAAACTACGGTGCAATTCGGATCCGGTCTATTTCAACAAAGAAGTGAGGCGACTGAAAAGGAAGGTTAGGAAAGCGTATAGTAAACGTAATGTAAACAAGGAACAGAAAAATAATTTTCTACAATTATCTAAAGACTTACTAGAATTAAAGTTACATAACCAAGAAAATTACCTAAAATCAATTCTAAACGATCGATTGAACTGTTGGCAAAATTTCTTCAAGTATGTAAGACATAAGAAAGGGAACAAAAAATATTCCAGCGATCTGCGGAGCTGACGGTTCGTTAATTACAAATGACAGTGAAAAGGCGGCTTGTTTAAATAGGCATTACGCGTCGGTTTTCAAGCCGAAGGATCAGATTTCAGTAAATAAATCAACACCCGTTATAGAAACTTTTAGAGTCGATGCAGGAATTATTAGAAAAAGGATTGCAAAAATTAGGAAAAATAAATATGTAGGTCCTGACGGAATACCAGGAGAAATATTGAAATTGGGAGTGGAAGCCATGATTCCTTACCTTGCTCGGTTAATGGACGTCACTGTAAATAATGATACGATTCCTCAAAATTGGAAAGAGGCAATTGTAGCCGATTCCAAGGAGGAGACAAAAGGATTGTTAATAATTACAGGCCTATAAGTTTGACATCAGTTGTATGCAAGCAGATGGAACACATGATTGCGGAATATATTAGACGAGTCGAATAAAACCGACTGGCTTTTTCAAAATCAACACGGTTTTCGTCCTAGCTATTCGTGCGACAGCCAGACTATTTCTTTATGTCAGGACATAGCAGATTCATTAGACGAAGGAGTAGGTAGATGCAGTAATATTAGACTTTTCTAAAGCATTTGATCTGGTTCCACATGGCCTTTTAATTGAAAAACTGTCAAAACTGGATTAGATCATCGAATAATCTTGTGGATAAAAGAATTTCTTACGGGCCGAACTCAAGCAGTCAGAATAGGTGACAAACACTCATCGAAAGCCGATGTAACCTCTGGAGTCCCCAGGAGTGTGTTAGACCATTGCTATTTAGCGTTTATTAATGATATTGCAACTGGAATAAAATCGAAAGTTAGACTTTTCGCTGATGATTGCATAATATATAGGAGTATTGGCGCGTCTTCGGATGAAAATGTTTTACAGAACGATCTTAACTATTTATGGAACTGGGCGTGCAGAAATAAGATGGAATTAAATCCGGAAAAGAGTAAATTCATTTGTTTTACCAAATCTCATCGAATGTACACTCGAATTACAAGTTAGGAACTAACGATATACCGCGTGTAAAAACTAAGTACTTGGTTTGGTCCTGCGTAGCGACTTGGTTGGTCGGATCATATTAACAATACGGTCAAAAATCATGGAGGGCGCTGCACTTTGTAATGCGCATTCTAAAAACAGTAGTTCGAATGCCGATCCTTGGCATATACTTCACTTGTTCGTCCTATTTTAGAGTACGGAGCACTGCCTGGGACCCGTACAGAAAAGGGCAAATCGATGCGTTAGATAAAATTCAAAAACGGCCGGGAAGTTTGTAAATCATGGACGCGTTGATGGACGAGATGAATGGGAACCCTTATCTAAGCGACGGGAACGGGCGCGTTTATGCGCAATGTACAAGACATACAAAGGGGACTCAGCATGGGCAGACATCGGTAAAAGATTACAGAAATCTGATTATAAAAGTAGAGGAGACCATCCCTGGAAAATACGATGTAGAAAGCAAAGAACTGATGTAGGCAAGTTCTCCTTTGTGAATCGTACTATAGTAGATTGGAACAAACTACCGCAGAAGGACTAGAGACTCTTCCTTCTAATGTAGTGAAATTCAAAAATATACTTAATTCTATGTAGGTCATCATTAATAGCACTGGGACTTTTATCATCATCATCATCATCATCATCATCATATTATTATTATTATTATTATTATTATTATTATTATTAGTTTCATTATTATAATCGTTAGTATTATTAATAATATAGCCATGTCTCTTATTCAGTGAAGTGAAGTGTAGTGCGGTGGGGGCACGGAAGGGGAGGGGAGTGTAGTGTAGTGCAGCGCAGTGAAATGAAGTGGAGTGAAGTGTTAGAAAAGCTATAAGTCAACATATAGATAACTCAAAATTAATTACAAATTGGATATTAATCTCTAATTCTAATTGTAATTATATTTGTAAATATTCGTAATAGTTTTGTAATTCTATATCTAATTGTAATAATGTTTGCCACCGAGCATTAGCTCAAAGCGAACTTTAATAACTCTATCTATCTATCTATCTATCTATCTATCTATCTATCTATCTATCTATCTATCTATCTATCTACTTGAGTTTGTTATGGAACATTTAATTCATGAGGAGAGGTGGTGTAGTGTTCAAGGTGCGTTGCAGGATGAAGGAACGGAGGCGTGCAGCTGTAATTGGATGGGAGAGTGGGAATGTATACGTGAACTGGAGTCTTATCTGATTAATCTGAGTGCAAACAAAGCATTTATTTCACGATTGTGTAGTTGAATTGTGTAGGTGTGAGGTTAGAGACTCAATCTTTCCTTAAATTGAGATGCGGTACTCCTATTTGTAATTGTGGAAGTATTGTAGGTGCAAGTCCTGACATTTGAAGTGGCAAGTGACTTTCACTTGCACTTTTGCCAGATGTGTAATATTCTTTTAAATACGAGATGTTGTGTTGCGTTATTCTAAGTTGAAGACTTAAAGAGACTTATAAATGAATTTGTGCCTTTTTTATAATTTGTTTGCGTCGTTGTTGACGCAACGCGTCTCCAAACCCTTGTTGGGCGTTGTTGCCCAACTTGAGTGCTTTTGTTGGAGTAATCCACCGTTACCAAGTCATTACTATAATTACTTTACTGTTGTTGTGTGATTACTAATTACTGTATTTGTCGAGTCTCATCACGTTGGAGTCAGTCAGTGCCTTTTATTCCTTCGGCCAGGGGCTCGACGCCGTTAGATCCCGGGGTTCCTCGCCGGTCACCCAACCACGAACCCGCGAGTCTCGAATTCGCTTAACCTTCATGACTTCACGGAGCGTAGTAAACGAATTCGGCTAGCGCCGCCGGCATATAGCAACATTAATATATCAATTTTCAATCACCAATATGCATATGTGGATTGTGAACCAATTATTTATTAATGGAAAGGAGCTTGAAAAAATTGTGGGAATTCTGATTTGATGTTCTCATAAGAAGAAATAAAAGAGGTCATCGTCGTCAACATATTAGCTTTATTAAGATAGCCGGCTTTCGACGGCTTCGCCGTCATCGTCAGTCTACAAGATACAGAAAGATACAACAAAATTATAAATAAATACATAATAAGATAGAAAATTAAATTACAATTAATGGATACATCTAAAGTATTTAGTTACACATAGCAGATAAAATTTCAAAAAAAGGGGAAATGCAACGGGAGGATTAGTAGCAGTTCAAATTAAACAAAAAATCAATACAGAAAGACACACTGTATGATCGCAAAAGTTAAGGAACATATAGCAGATAAAATTGCAAAAATGAATTGCGACGGGGGGGCGATTAATACCGATACAAGCAGTTTAAATTTCAGATAATAAATATATGTGAAGAAATATACATTCTCATATTCAAAAGAAAGAAAAACAAAATGTGTTTGTGTGTGTGTGTATATATATATATATATATATATATATATATATATATATATATATATATATACACACATACATATAAGAAATGGGGGATAGTAAAAATAATTAATATCAAATGTTTTAACAAAGATGGGGAAATAAATGAATTATAAGTTGAGCCGCTTTGCTTACCTCGCTGCTGTCGGCAAAAGTCGGTCGACTGTGTCCAGAGGAAACGTGACACGGGGTTTTTATTGCTTTCCGGAGATCCGGCGAGGGGTTGGAGAAACTGAGCTTATGTGCTTTCTATATGTAACTTATCAATATAAATTTTCTTACTATAATGAATGTGTCAAGAGTTGTTAATTTCTGTTAAGTTGGTACAGTTTCTCTGTGTTAGTGCAATAAAAATATAGCATCTAATAAAAATTAGAGATTTCCAATATCACAGATTAAAAATGATAGCTGAAATAAATAGCTGAGTGGAATCGGCCCATTTCTCTTCTATCAGTTTTTCAAAAATATTAGAGAAACTTTTTACGTACGAATGGAAACCTTTCTCAGTAAACACGACGCGCTTTCAGATTGCCAACATGGATTTAGAAAATCAAAATCAACGGAAACAGCCACATTTTCTTTTCTTGAAGATGTCGCCTCATCATTGGATCAAAACGAGGCACCTATTGGATTATTTTTAGATCTCTCAAAAGCTTTTGACGTCATTGATCCTGACATTTTACTTTCCAAATTACCTTCATATGGAATTCGTGGTATTGCTCTAGATTGGTTATGTTCGTACCTTAAACAACGATCTCAGAGAGTGGAAATACCTTACTGGAATGATGGAACATTACGTACGCACCTTTCCGACTCTTTGCCCGTTGCATGTGGAGTTCAAGGATCGATTTTAGGCCCTATTCTGTTCCTACGTTACGTAAACGATATGCCCTCGACGATTCGAAACGGAAGAACGGTTCTCTTTGCGGATGATACGAACATCCTATGCAATAAAGAAACAGTAAATAGTACAATATCAGATGTTTCAAATTGGTTCCGAAAGAACAAATTAATAGTAAACGAAAAGAAAACGGTTTTAATGCAGTTTTCCATTTCAAATAAACAATTCTCTGCTCCATTGAAAATGAACAGTGTACCATTGACTGATGTTAAGGCAACAAAATGTTTAAGTCCCTCAATTCAGTCAAACCTTAAATGGAACGTCCATTTAAATGAATTGAACACAAAATTAAGTTCATTATGCTACGCGTTCAGAATTCTTGCAAATTCAGTCAGCATTCATTCTGCTCATTGTGTATACTTCACAAATGTCGTGAACTCCTGGCTCATTGCAAAGTCGCAAGCCTTTCACCACTGAGATCCGGGTTCGATTCCCGTCGAATCTCATGTGATATTTGTTCGAACAAAACGAGTTCGGCTGCTTCACAAGGACTAGTCCAACCCCTATGAAGTGTCCTAAACCCTACCCCTATCCTTATTCCTTCCTAATTCTGGTTGCTGGGTAGTGACGCAGGAGCGCGCGGTAGGAGGCGCGTGCGCGGAGATGCTACCTGGCGGTCCTCTTGACGACCGACTACGACGAGACGCGACAGACAATGTTAACGGAGGATTACTCCATAAAACAAGCGCAGTAATGGGAGGATTACTCCAAGAAGCGCAAAGCGCTCAACACCCCCCAAGGCGCATGGAGACGCGTTGCGTCGAACTAGACGCCACAAATTAAAAAAAAAAAAAGAATGTTCATTCCCGCCTGAGATATGGCATAATATTCTGGGGAAATACATCTTATAGCTCCCAGACTTTTAGATTACAAAAACGAATTGTACGAATAATAACCAAATCCCACCCACGTGATTCATGTAAGCCTCTCTTCATTAATCTAGGAATTCAGCCATTACCGTGTCTTTTTATTTACGAATCAGTGGTTTTTGTAAAAAATAACTTGCTCAAGGGCGGGAATATTTTTTCAGAAAATGCCTAAGTCTATTACTATAACACTCGACGTAGAAATCATATTCATCAGGTGACAGTATCAACAGCTCATTACAAAAAGTTCACATACAATGTATGTACATTATGTTACAACACTTTGCCAGATGACATTAAACGATTAAATTCAATAGAAAAGTTAAATCCCAAGTGAAATCGTTTCTGCTGCATAACTGTTTCTATACAATTAGACACTATACTGAGCATCACAAGAAAAGTAACATTAATTTTAACAATGATACATAATACATTATTTACCGTTTGGACTATATAAATGAGTATAAGCAACCTGTAACAACTATTGTACTACAGCTTCCAGGTCAATGACGCCCATCTCGATCAGGTTTTTCGTCCAGTTTCCCTGATCCATTGAGCAAATGCTGAGATGGCTCCTTGTTTTGCTTGTGGACATAAATGTAACTTCATTTTCTGTGCACATCTTCTAGAATTCAGTGGGAAATACAATTATTCAAATTATCGTTTCCATGTTGTCGTGGCAGGAAGTAATAAGAGCCAAAATTTATTGCTTATTTATCTTTGAAAATAGATTTTATTACATGGGAGTTTTTTTGTTTTTTTCTCCCTTTCAAAATTCAAAATTTATTGCTTGTTTATCCTTGAAAATAGATTTGATTACATGGTTTTTTCTCCTTTCAAAATTCAAAATTTAAGTAGAATATGACTTAGTGTAGGGATCACAGAATTTTGAAAATGTGCACACAATTCACTTTTCCCCATAGCACTTCATACGCAGTTTTTAACTGTTTTTTTTGACGTAAAATAAATAAAAAAGGAGGACAGGTACACAGGTATTTCTACTGCCATAACGTTTCAGCAGAATGTTAATCCATGATTGCAATTTGTATGAAGTGATTTCATGGCTTGTAGAATTAGGTGACAGTATTGCTATATGACCCTGCAAGGTAAAGAGGGAGGAATGTTGCGATGATTACTTGTACGGTAATGAACTAGTATTATCATTTAAGAGTTTGGGGAATCGTAATTTCTTGAGTATTTAACAAAAGCAATGAAAAACTTTGTCAGTTTCGAATCTTGTTTTTCCTTATAATTTTTGGAGAATTGGTACAAAATTCTAGAGTTTACTTTGTAAATTAAACTTCTATTGCTGTATGTTGATCGAATTTGGATGTACATTTTTTTATTAAAATTAAGGAAATTGTTATAAAGAATATAAAATTGTGAATTGTTTTGGTGTAGATGGACATAATAGACGTACAGATTATCTGGAAGGATAATGCTTATTCTAAATTACTGAGTTATTTGTTCAAAGTAAATAATTTGATTTTCATACAATTTTTTTAAAGAAAAGGAGCTAGTTGTCTATAATCTTCAGAATAGTTCTAGAAACCTTACTTCTGCGTTGTTTTTTTACTTTTGTTATTGTTTTTGGGATACAGGAAGCCAAACAATTGTACATTGTAGGAACATTATTTCTGTATTGTTTTTCTTGTTTTTTAGGGACCTGCAAATCTCTGTGTTTCACTGTTCTTTATTAAACGTCCTCGTTTTTTTTACGAAACATTGTACTTTCTTTTGTTTTTTGTCGGAAGGGTGTAGAACAACACAAGCAAGAACGTAAGTCCCTGATTTCCCATTGAAATCTAATTTTTTTAAAATTTCATCTAGTTGAGAAATTGAGCAATTGAGACGGGACTCACGCCGCCCACCTGAGAGTGTTGTGTGTGTGTGTGTGTGTGTGTGTGTATATATATATATATATATATATATATATATATATATATATATGTATGTATGTATATATCGGCTCGGATTCGGCGTTCGGCTCGGATCGGCAATTTTACATTTTTTGGTGGTGCAGCTCACGTTTACGTAATTGTAGATGAAACGAGCTTGTGAGTTTTTACTCTGCTCTGACTCGAGCCTACTGAATTTACTAGTTAGGATTAGTTCAGCCTTTGTGTTCCTTTTAACATTTCGTAGCTCGCGCACGACACTTAACTGAACTGCTTCGGGAAAATTTCCACGAAATACAAAGTTCGTTTCCGCCTTTACATCCAAATACTTTCACAATCCTCCAAATACTTTCGCCTTGTCTCCACGACGAATTTTGAGAAGAAATTAATCGACTTG
Organism: Teleogryllus oceanicus; assembly: GCA_964035755.1. Lineage (NCBI taxonomy): Eukaryota > Metazoa > Arthropoda > Insecta > Orthoptera > Gryllidae > Teleogryllus > Teleogryllus oceanicus. The sequence goes on from CAXIVR010000001.1 coordinate 181,898,738, forward strand.
CCCCTGCGACGGTTTTCAGAATGTTCGCTTGCGCGACCTGCCGAGGTGATGGTTTTCGGACACCTCGCATGACCGATGCCGACCAATGGCAATTTTAGATCTTATCGGCCTTCTCATTGGCTGACATCTTTTCGGTTGCGGGTTTACACAGAACCGTCGCTACGCGTCATCCTCTGACGTCATCAATGTGGCTTTTAAATGTTGTGATGGCGACACTGGGGTTGTAGTCATCTCTCAATTGACCCATGAGAGAAATGACGTGTGTGTCGTGTTAGAATATATATATATATATATATATATATATATATATATATATATATATATTCTAACACACCCGCCTACTACCTTCCACACGTGGTGAGAGTGTGATAGAATGAATGCTCGTGAAGCGAGCTTAAAATTCTCAGAAAACTGGATCTTTTGGGTATGAGAAAGGTCTGAACCCTTGAATGAATGAGATAAAATACGAATAAAATGAGCATATATTCAATGAAAAAAATGCAGTGACGCAATTTTATAACAGGATAATGCACTTTAAGTAGTTGGTCACTGAAAAAAAAACAAGACAAAACAAAAAAAAATAGGCGTCACCTCCACTGCCTGAACACATTTTCACCAACTACAATTTACAACTTGCTCATTCCTCTTTCTGAATTTTCATATACCCAATTATTTTACTTTCACTCTCTAGTTTTTCAGTGCTCGGCTTTTAAAATGAATTTTACACTTGTTTTAAGCAATCCCGTGCACAGGTGCTAGCCTTGGGCTTCGCATTCACTATAACACTGAACTTTAAAGAGAAAAAAACAATAAAACGTAATATACACGTTACTTAATCTGACCCCTTTACATATCACAGAAAACAATTACTTTTAACACAATACAATAAACTGACTATTCCAGATATCAACTGTACAACATGTGAGAATCATGAATTATTTAAGTAAAATTGTACAAGGTGTGGTCTCTTTGAATGAATTTAATGACACGTGCAGTAAATAAACTGAAACTGCCACTCACATCGTTCGGAATACTTCTCCCACCTATTTCGGACTTTTCACCCACTTTTAACACGAATTGTCGTGTATTTACGGCTATTCTCTTCCCCGAACTGATCGCCGCATAAAAGTTGCCAGTCCTTTACCTCAAAAGCTCCGCATCGCTCGCCTGTAGGTAACCTTGGGCATTTTCTGCCGCTCGCAGTTTCAACCCGTCTTCGCTCGCTGTCTCACGATATTACCAGTTTCCTTCCCTCGAGCTCTGGACTCCGCCACGCCTCCAATTTCCACACCTTTCTCCCGTTCTCCGGACTCGTACGATTCTCGTTCCAGTCCAAATCTTTCTCACCTACGCTTCGCTCTTCCTGGGGTCGTCCTTCTTCTTCTGTCACGCCTCGTACTTTGTTCGCGCTTCCTGCCTCGAATAATTAATGTTGCTGAAGTTATGCTTTAAATGCTCGGCCTACCTACCATACTTTGGGCGTGTGTGGTCTCAGCGTGCAATATGAGATGCTGGATTTAGTTAATGTTCTTCTGCACGAATTTTACACACTTTAAATTACTTCGAAGTCAAACAGTCACTTCACTTGCTATCTCAAATATTGTGAATGTTAATGCGAAGAATGTTCGTGCACTCCACTTCTTAATTACATCACTTTCGCAGATACGCTTCTCAAGCTAACTTTTAACTAGCAAGTTAAAATAAACTCCTATGCTATCAAGTTACAATCGCCTTCAGAACTCAGTTTAGTCACCGTCGCTGCTGCAATCATAGAGAGCTCAGTCTAGTCGCCGTCGCTGCTGCAATCAAAGAGGGCTTCTCCGAGGCGCGCCGCGACGGTAGTACGGACGCCGTACGGACGCGACGGAGTACTTATGGTACTCGCGCGTGGGGAAATTTTGGAGGGGTGAATATTATTCTCTTTTCGTGATCTCCCGGAAAAACATTATTCACTAGTTCGGGCGTCTAGAGTTCGGAAAGCTGTGGGTAGATGGCGCGTTTACAAGCCATCGCTCCGCCGCGTACCGTACTCCTCTCTGTTCATGGGCTTCTTTTCGTAGCTGATGGTGGCGTTATGGGGTTGTCTAATCCCATGACGTCACAATATATATATATATATATATATATATATATATATATATTCATTGGATTCAGCTTTTTACGTCATGATATATTAAAAAAATGTGTTTAGTCCCATTTGAAAAAATACGAAAATTACTTCGATATCTCGTAAAATGCAAGTGAGAAAATGGAAACGAATACATACAACATTAGCCCCATGCACTTCCGTGAATTCCCTCATGCACTTCCGTGAAAACTGCATTGCAATAATTTCAACCGTTCTAAAATTCCAGGAGATGCTAAAGTTGCGTGACTAGCCTGTATATTCACGGGCCACGTGGTCACCCATGCTCACCTCGTCCGACTGAGCGACTCGGGTGCAAAAATTGAGAAGATATTTTAAACCCCCTTTATTGAAATCTCCCCACATGTCACCTCACAATTCCCATCTTTAACACTCCCCCCAAAACCTTAACAATATCATACACAAATAACCTTCCTTTTCACTATAAAACAAAATATTTCTGGTAATATCCCGAGTGTATAGCCGAAGATATAGAGTCCCAGCAGTGAGACGGAAGTGAAGTAGGTGAGGTCCCAGGTGGAGTGAAATGAATAAAGGGGGAAGTAGTACTAGGAATAGATTCAGGAGTTACTGTAAGTGGGTCCGAAGGAGGTGCTGAGGATGAATGAGAACTAGGAGTGGTCAGGCACGCGTCTTATGCAGGAGACTGCGAAGGATGTGAACAGATTTGATTTGCAAGCGCTCTACCGAGTGCATGTTTTCCGTCGAAGTAGAGGCGAAGATAATGCCGAGTGAAGTGTTTTTCTGAGAGAGTGTAACTGAAATAATTTAACACTTGTGCCTCTCAGTGCGGTTTGTTGTTTTTTGGTGTGTCTAATTTTTTTGCAGTGTTGGTTTGTTGTATCAGGGCAGAGTCGAGACTATATGTGTTCTTGGTAGCACAGTGTTGTTTGTCAAAATGTTTGCCAGGGGTAAAGTGACCACACAAATCAATATTAAGGTGATTAAAGACTATTCTTTAATATTTTGATTGAATTTAACGTTAAAAACTGTCTGACGTATAATGGAGAGAAGTGTTTTGTGTGCACGTTTTCTGAAATTCCGGGATCCCTACCCAAAAACAACATGCAACTTGAATTCTGAATACATATGACATGAGCATTTTTGGGAAGAATTGTTAGGAAAAATTAGCTCCAGTGTAATAAAAACTAATTGCAAAGACAAATCAGCTATAGATTGGGCTCTTATCCTTCATCGGGCCCTTCGTGAAGAAATCGACTTCCTGCCGTGATAATGTTGTGAAGGATAATTTGAATAATTGTATTACCTACTAAGACGTGCACAGATAATGAAGTTACATTTATGTTCAGAATCAAACCAAGGGGACATCTCAGCATTTGATCAAGGGTTCAGGGACACTTGACAAACAATCTGCCCGAGATGGGAATCACTGACTCAGAAGCTGAAGTACAATACTTGTTTCAGGTGTTTAGAATAATACAATCCAAATGGTAATTAATACATTCTATATCATAGATAAATTTAATAACAATTTTCTTTTTGATTCTCGATATAGTTTCTAATTGTATAGAACGTTTTACAGCAGAAAAGATTTTACTTGTCACTTAACCCTCTGTATCGAATTTATTCGTTAAATGTCTTCTGGCAATGTGTTGTAAAATGTACGTGTATTTTATGTTAACATTTTGTAGTGAGCTTTTGATACTGACACCTGATCAATATGATTACTGCGTTGAGTGTTAGAAATCGGTATTACCTGAAAATATTTTTCCACCCATGAGTAAGTCAGAGACCCTTGAGACGACATTTCGTCGGCACCGAGCGAAGTCGCTCAGCTTTCATCAAGGAAGTCCAGCGTCGATTCCCGTCGAATCTCATGTGTAATTTGTTCCAGCAAAACGAGTTTGTCTGCTTCGCAAGGGCTAGACCAACCCCTGTGAAGTGTCCTAAACCCTATCCTTATTCCTTCCCAATGCTGGCCGCTGGGTAGTGACCCAGGAGCGCGTAGTTGGAGGCGCGTACGCGGAGATGCTACCTGACGGTCCTCTTGATAACCGACAGACGAGACGAGACTTACATATGAGAGAATTAATGAAGGCTTACTTCGCGCTCAACGCTCGACAAGGGGCGAAGAGACGCGGTGTGTCGATGATGATTAAGGATGCAAAAAAAAATTTTAATGCATTTTTAACAAAAAACACTAATTTATAAATGAAGAGGCAGGATACTGGTAGATTCTTAGCATAATAAATGGAGGCTTACAAGAATGACGTAGGTGGGATTTGCGTAATATTCGTTCAATTCTTTTTTTTTTTCAATGTAAATGCAGGGGAACTAAAGAATATGTTTCATACCATATTTCAGGTGGGAATGAACATTCGCGTAATAGACACGACGAGCAGTATGAGGGCTGATTGAATTTGAAAGAATTCAGTGGGTGCATGCATGAACCTGATATTTTTGAAGTTTTGAGATACAGAGGTGTAACGTTTTCAGGCTTGAATATTGTTTTCCATATTTCGACTTAAAATTTATTTTTATTGGGTGGTAAAACATTACAGAATTATGTCTGCTTGCAGAACCATCAGCTTGCTTTTAGAAATATGGTGTACACAGCAATTTTTAGAAATTTTGACACTAGCATCATACGGTGACTTGAGTGCAAAAACCTGATATGTTACAATTCATTAAGATTAATCCTGATTTTGTTCATTATCTCTACTTCACTTTATTCTTCTAAATCTTTACTATAATGCCGATGATTTTGAATTCTTAGCTATTTAGGGCTCGGTGTTAAACATTGGATGCTTTTATAGTACTCCCGAAACTCACATGGAATGTACGAGAATAACTTTCTCAGATCTATTTATGCAGCTGAGCGCCTCCTTTTTCGGCAGATAAATTTGAGTATTGATTTTACCTGTCTAGGAGACGTTGACTACTTGCCAGTCAGCTAAATCAGTGTACGAGTAAGCAAAGAAAACGCAACCTGGCTTGTCTTTCCTTATTTCAATTTTCGAAGCTTTTTGAATTTTCATTGTGTTTCCTTTAATACATGTTTTGCGGAAGACTAGAGACGAGACAATAGGAGAAAGGAAAAAGAACCTCTCTCTCTCTCTCTCTCTCTCTCTCTCTCTCTCTCTCTCTCTCTCTCTCTCTCTCTCTCTCTCTTCTTTCTCTCTCTCTCTTTCTCCTTCTTTCTCTCTCTCTCTTCCTGTCTCGCTCTCTCGCTCTCGCTCTCTCACTCTCTCTCATTTTTGTTACCTGAAAATGTTTGTGTGGTTTCGCTTCCATGGTAATGTTTACCTACTGCTCTGAAGTGCTAGTGTGGACCGTTTTCTTCTCAATAATCCCAAAATCTCTGTCACAATACAGAAAGGTGTATCCTGGGAGATTTATGTTCCACTTAATCAAAGAGACGTAGATCATGTACTAAGTAGTGCCAAAAAGAAATAATGTTTTTTTCTAGTTCTGGCCACCTTCAGAATCAGACCAAGGTATTATTTTTCTGCTAGAATTTGAGTAATTTTGAAAATAAAAGATCAAACATGATGTTATTTCTTGTTTACTAGCTAAGTCCTCTGCCAAGACTTGCATTGAACCTTCAACTGCATCACATTCTCGGAGGTTGTAAGTCTACAGTCCTGGAGTAGAAAATCATTAGTATGGATATAGGGTGTAGGGAGTGTCTGTTGCATATCAAACGCTATTGTCCATGTATTTGAATTATTCTGCAAAGCTAGAAAATAAATTTCGTTCATAGTTTGAGCTGCTTCGGCTTTTCGTAAATGGTTCTTTTTCTTTGTTTTTGTATCTTCGTCACATACATTCTTGATATCTATAGCAAGCTTGTCGCAAGTTATGCGTGTGTCTAATTTTGTATGGCCAAAGTGAAAATTAAATTCCATGACAAATGCTTTTTCTGAAGGTTCAGAATATTTCTGGTTTAATCGTTGAAAATAAAAGTAAAACATTCGTAACTTACCAGTAATTTCCACTTGAATCTTCAAATAACTTCTTCTCCGATGTCGAGCGTTCGAAAATAAAAAAATTGTAAACTCGTAATTTACTAGCAATATTTCCAATATAATCTTCAAATAACTTCTTCTTTGCAGCTCTATCACCTATACACACCTACACACAACTGTACACAATACACGCTGTGAGAAGTAAAACACATATCAAGTTCTTACACGGACCAAAAGCTTTGTTCCCGCCCAATGACATTTTTACCTATTGAGAGATTCATGAACTACTGAGAGCTCTGAGTTTTTGTGGGAAAATAGAGGGTTAGAAATGAATGAAAAAACTATTTTTTTAAATGCAACATATCAGGTTCTTGCATGCACCCATTGAATTCTGAACGCGTAGCATTCTGAACCTAATTTTGTGTTCAATTCATTGAAATGAACGTTCAATTTGAGGTTTGACTGAACAAACACAAAAATATTGGTGACCTTGACATTGGTCAATTACACTTCGTTCATTTTCAATAGATTGTTCGATGTTTGTAATTCAATTGTTTATTTAAAATGGGAAACTGCATTGAAACTGCTTTTGCTTTGTTTACTCTTAATTTGTTATTACGGAACCAATTTAAAACATCTGATATTGTACTATTTACGGTTTCCTTCTTGCAAAGATTATTCGTATCATCCACAAAGAGAGCTGTATCCTCGGAGGCATATCCTTTCGAATATGATAGTCGAAACGTCGGCATCCTCGGAGGCATATCGTTTACGTACAGTAGAAAGAGAGTAAGGCATAAAATCAAACCGTGCGGAACCCCTTGTGCAATTGGCAATGAATCGGAAAGATGTGTATATAATACCCGAATACATAATTTAATTTCTCGTTTTACAATGACCTAATATTTATTTTTTAGTTTACGGATAATTTTGAGTATTTCAGAGGAAGAAATTTCGGAAACAAAAATCAGGTCTAAAATGTTTGTGGAAACATCCATTTTGTGACTAAAAACCCTAATCTAATTGGTGTAGTATTTCTCCTTTCTTGCTCTTAGGAAGGTACTTCGTAAGAAGAGAAAGTTTCGTAATCTAGCGTCGAACGGGAAATTTTCGACAGAAAATTGCCGGTCCCTGGTAAAAAAAAAGTGGATAAATCCAGTTGTTAAATATAGAAAAAAAATCCCTGATATGTGGGGACGACAATCTGTTTTGTCACCGAAAAATCGATTGTCATCAAATATCGATTGTCTGTCCGTCTCTCTATCCCTCCGTGTGTGGTCAACCTGGTTGGTGTGTTTAAACCGTTCTTCCGATTTTCTCCAAAATTGAATTTCCCGGATCAATCTAAGCGACCTCGAGGATTTGGGAGTTCCATACTGATATTTGGATTTTTGAGGATACTTTACATGAAGTTTCAAAACTTTTTTCAACATTTTCTAAAAAAAAGGACACCAATGTTCTTTTAACCATGCCCTCGCATAGCGAAAAGAATGCTTAATAGAATGGTGCAGGTCCCATGTTAGTTAAAATCGCATAGTTTTTGAAAATTGCAAAAGTGCAATTTTTAGGGGGGGGCGTTGTCTAAAACGATATTATTGGAGTTATAGATTTTTCTGAATAAAATCTGTTCTTTAAAGACAAATCTTCAAATAAGTTCAAGTTAAATTTTTAGAAACTGTGAGTAGTTTTCGGGTAAGTTAGCGCGAAATATACCGAAGTTTAAAAAATTAACATCTTTTTCTCAAAAACTCCTCCAACTTTTTCTTTAAATTTTCTCCTCATATGTAGTATCGGACTATAGAAAATAGCTATCCTATTTGCAGCTCTCTCCGTTTTTTGAAAATTGCTAAACGTTAACATTTCAAAAATAAAAAAAACTGAAGATTGAGATTTTTGTCACAAAGTCTGTTGTAAAAAATCAGCTCTTTAAAAACTATCATGAACAATTTTTTGAAAAAACGAGTATTTTTCGCGGAATTTGCGCTTGAAATTTATTCAATTTCTACTTTTCAAAACAACAATATTGAATGATCTCGTAGTCTTCTGCGGCCGGAATCATGACATGGGATGTCAGGGTGACACCGCGTCGAAGGCTCAGGTGCCGACGTTTCGACTATCATATCGACAGCTTCTTCAGGCAACAGGTGCTTCGTAAGAAGAGAAAGTTATACAACCGTGTGCCGCATTTTTGGCAGAAAAACTCTTATTGTCGATCCCTGATAACGAAAAAGTGGATAAATCCAGTTACTGATTAAAGAAAAAAAGTCTCTAACACATGATGAATCCGAATCCATGTTTTGTGGGTCCTTGATACCGAAAAGTCGATTGACGTCAAAAAGGCTGTCAGTGTGTCCGACTCTGGCCAACGTTAGCGCCTAAACCGTTCAGCCTATTTTCTCGAGAATTGATATTTCCCGATCGATCTGAACGAACTTACTGTAAGGCATTGGGAGTTTGAAACGAATATTTTGATTTTTGAGAATACTCTACATTAAATGGTCATTTGTGCCTTTAAGCGTCGGCCCGAGTTGTCCGCTTTGGCGCTTCTTTAGCGTAGTGGTATGAGTGACCGCGAGTTAACTCTTGAGAATCTAATTTTGAGTCTCGGAGCGGAAAAAAATGTTGCTGGTTGGCCACGCTTTTGCAGGTTTATGTTGTAGTATGATATAGCGGAGTAGTTAGAATTAATGCGAGAAAGTGTATGGTTTGTAGCACCACTATTTTACTCTATTCCATATTACTTTTTTGTTATTTAAATTCAAAATCGCGTTTCATAATTTTTGCCTGCCTTATGACTTTTCTTAACAACGATTTGTTCTTTTGAAAACGGAGGAGTGAGACACGTTGAAACACATGAGACACGTTGTGAGGTTGTAAAATAAAAAACGACGATTTGTTCACTGTTAAAATCTCCGCATACAACAATGAATTCAAAAAAGTGATTGCTGACTATATTTAGGGTTATCTCCGGTTTTTTAAAGAAGATGTTATAATCTTCAGCTCACTTTCTTGGAGACCTGTACATGCAATTTAAGATAATTTTTGGTATAGGATAATGTACAACGAAAATTTCCAAAACATTTTCAAATGAATACACATTAATTTCGCTAAGAAGATAAAATCGATTTAATTTGTAATGTAAATACAAGAACCACCGAATGAAGGATCCTTATGCGATCCCCTTTCTTTACAATAATACCCTGACAGTTAAAAGTTTGGAATTTGGAAAACGCTAAGTTCATTATAACCAACGTTGTCAGAAAATAACATCTATTTGGTTGAAATCGCTCTGTAGAGCAGCCTCGATAAACTCAGTTTTATTTAAAAGAGATTGAACATTATGATGCAATATGTTAATCTTTTAACTTTTTAATCTTAACCTACACGGATGTTTTTCTGTTGCATCGTTGCTGTATATTTACTCCTTATCTCGAGTGCAGGGACGAAGGTTGTGACGTGTCACTGCAGTGACAGGTTGTGAAGAAAATTGGGCATCAGATGGAGAGGAATTGGTAGTGGAATTAAGAGATACAGGAGTAGGTTCAGAAGAGGAGGTAATAGGGGTGAGGGGTGGAGAACGCAAGGAGAGTTAAAGGGTTTTTGGTGAGAGACTGTGTGGAATTCGAGTTCATGATAGTTCGAGTTGAAAAATGTCAGCTCGTTATCGAGTACATGTTTTCCAGCAAGGTTCGTGTGGTGATGACTGCGTCCCTTTTGCTGAATGATTCTGGGCAGGTGTCCAACTCACTAGACATGCCTGGCACATAGTCATGTACGTGTCATGTCGTGTTTCTTCCAGTGTGATGTACGCCCGGATAGACGTCACTCGCGGTGCGAAGAAAACGGTCAAAGATTTCACGAGCCGTCTCTAAGAACAAATCGTCTCCTATATTATTTCAGTAGTATCCATATTTTTTGTGTCTCTCGAACGCCACCAATCTTTATAAATGAGGTCTCTAAAGATATAGAATTTCACGGAGACGTGACGAATTGCACGTTGTTTTCAAAAATATGAAGGATTTGTTGAAAAAAAACGCATCTAAATATTCATGTCAAATGCAACCCGCAACCCAAGGGTGCTTTGTTTAAATCTATATCGTTAAATAACTTCTAAACGATGCGTTTTAGGGCTTTAAAAACAAAAATTGTGAAGCGAGAGGCCTCAATGAAACGTTCCTCGTACCATTATCTACAGGATGGATTTTTTCTTAAACATTCTATTACATTTTTGTTGGTTCGATGCCTAGGTTTTCTACAGGCAACTGTAAGTGAAATTAAACTAATTACTTGATATTCTGTGCGACTGAATTATACGGGTGTACCTCTTTGCTCGGTAATAAAGTTAAATAAGAATAGTTTGTACTGACAATGGTGAATTGTGTTGTTATCGATTACAAGGAGACATATAGAACAAGTGATGGAGGATTCGAGGTTCTTGACAAAATAGATATGTTACAGGATTAAAAGGGAAATGGAAAAATAGGGATGCTGGTGGGGTTTAACATGCAAGAGTTCTCGCACGGGTACGCTAGTTTTAAATTAATTAATTAATTGGTTAATTAATCTAGAACCTATTTGCTCAGTGTAAATGTGTCGTGCCACTGAACGTTATAATGCAATTGATTGTAGAAAAACGAAACTGGATGGTTGCTTCAAACTTTACTGGACATACAACCACGAGAAGCTGCTGGAGGAGAGGAGAGGTCAGCAGATGAAATGGTGTTTGAAATGGCAGAAATTATTCTGGGAAAGCTCGTCGAAAAAATTCATCCTGAAGAAATTCATCCTGAATTGGCAAAAGTAATTACATTCAATTCAATTTTTGAATGCTGTCAAGTAAATCTTACGACTTAATATGACTTTTCTTAAAGTATTTTTCTACGCTTTTTTCATTTTACATCCAGTAAAATATTGATACCTACATGATTATGTTAAGAAAGTACTGAAAGACTTTTCCAGTATATAATCTCTTGTTTTGTTCTTAATAGTCTTCCTAACTTACTATAAATAATTCTTTCACTTTGGTTGAACACTCAACTGAAGAACATTAGCAATTGAATATAAATTAGTAGGGCGGATTTTGATTACCTAAAACATCGCCAAAAATGAACAATAAAATGCTCTTAAAATGTTTTTAAAATGTTCTAAAAGCAAAGAAAAATTACGTAAAAAATATTAATAAAACTACTTCAGATGAACAACTTAAGCTGTTGGACATATTACTGATGTAATTGAGGCGTTCAAGTGAACTCAGCTTGCAAACTTTTGGTTTGGACTGTTCATTACCAGGAAATCTGTCTTTTGTTATCCTGAAATCGGCCAAATTGACAATCGTACTGATATGCGTCACAGGAACCTTAGATTATATACTCACAGCGGCTTACATCACAATTTCTGTGGAAACAAATCGTATTGGCTACTCAGGAATTCTGTTGAGAACATTTGTTGCATCGCTTAAATATTATTTGAAGCAAGTGGCATTAAAATGATATTAAAATTGATGAAATCAGCGCAAAATGTTTTACAAATTAGGGAAAAAGGTAAAAAATGAGTTATTGGTCACAATTCGACGAAAAATACAAAAAATATTATATAAAATGGGTCATTTCCTTTTGTCATAACATAAAATTAATGTCTATACTGAAAGGCATTGTCATAAAGAAATAAAAGACATTTCGCTAATAATAATAATATAAATGTAATAAATATAAATATAAACATAAATATAAATATAAATATATATAATATATATAATATATATATATAATATATAATAAATATAAATATAAAAGATAAATAAAATATAACTTCATTATCTGTGCACGTCTTCTAGAATTCATGGGGAAATGTAGTTATTCAAAGTATCGTTTCCATGTTGCGGCAGGAAGTATTATTCCTTGACGAAGGACATCATGGATAAGAGCCCAAAATTTATTTTAAAAATTTTTTAGATTTTTTTTATTTTCAAAATTTATGTAGTATATGACTTAGTGTAGGGTTCACAGAATTTTGAAAATGTGCACAGAATTCACTTCTCTCCACAGCACGTCATACGCAGTTTCAACTGTTTTTTGACGTAAAATAAATAAATAAATTAGACTGAGAACATGCATTGCATGTACATGTATTGAAAACGAGTGACGTTAGGGGCAAGTATTCAAATTTGTGCAAGTACAATAAAGCAAATTTGTGCAAGTATAAACAATTTACATACGTTATTTTTTGTATAACAGCATTATAAATTTATGAGAATCAACGTTAATTTTTGGAAACAATTTTATGGCGTCACGACTTTTTTGATAATTTTGCGAAAAAACAATGGTGGACTCTGCAGGTGTCCCTCACCTCACGATTCGCTCTCTGCGAGTCGATGGGCTGTGCGGTTTATCTCCACATCTTACGATTTGCTCACTGCGATTCAATCGACCATTCGGTTTACCGTCAGCACCCCAAGATTAGCTTCCTGCGGTTAAATGTGTGATCCATAGTGCCATAAATGGTTAACAACTCATAATATGTGCCATAAAATGCCATTTTTGAACCATTTATTACAACAAAAAATATCGTTTATAATGTTGGTATGCAAAACCCTTTTTGTGGTACAAATATCATTTCTCATTTACAGAGAGATGATCATGGTCGCGTACCGTCGTTGACAACTGTGTTACTTCAAGAAGTTGATCGTTACAACAAACTCCTGGAAAAACTTCTTACATCACTCGATAACTTACAAAAGGCCATAAAAGGGTTGATTGTAATGTCAGAACTTCTAGAACAAGTTTTTAATTCCATATATAATAACCAGGTAACTTTATTTTTTTAAGAATTAGATTATTTCTTATTTTATAAATATCATTTGGCGGCAATCTGGATGGTCCAGGTGTCTAAAGCGTGAGATGACTCAGCGCCTCGGTCTGAAGGCCCGGGTTCGAGTCCCGCCATGGGCTGGGTGTTTGTCCTTTTACTTTCATGTATGTGTGCTGTTGCAGGAAGCCTTGTACTGACCACAGATTGCGGATCCCGCAAGCGAGTCTAGTGTAAAGGTTAATACAGTATCTAATATTCTTATTCGTACACTCAGATTTAGCATCTCGTCGAAAAATATTTTTAAAAATAATGTCTTTGTTTAAATTGTGCACCAGTTGCATTAGTAACAAATTTATAATATCAATAATAGAAGATAGCAATAGGCTGTCTGTTAGTAAGGATTGACTAGAAAAGTTCCAAATATTTATTTATAGACAGTCAAATTATAATTTTTTTATTTATTAATAAATAAATAAATAAATAAATAAATTATAATTTGACTGTCAATATTTGGAAATATAAAGAAATATTTGGAAAAATAATAAAAACTTTTAATATATATATATATATATATATATATATATATATATATATATATATATATATATATATATATATTTAACATAGTTATATTGAATAAAACAAATCTCTTTCATTACAACTTTGCTATTCGTACAGTCGCAGTGAGAGGCTGCGGCCCTTGACAGTTTTCCAAGGTCTCAATGCGCTCTGTGGCGATAATTCCGCCAGTAGGCAGTAGTCAGCATCGAAATGGCCAAGCAGGAGATCACTTCCCATGAGAAAGAGGAAATTGTCAACTTTGTACTTAAGGGCTATTCCTTGTAACAAATAGGTCGAATAGCCACTTCACTACATTGTACATTGTAAGAAAGTTTTGGGAGGAAAATTATGCGACAAATTTTGCCATAGAAACCTAAGAAATGTAGGGTGAATGAACTTGAGGAACGAATTGTACTTCAACAAATTCGTAAAAACCTTGGTTAAGTGCTCCTCAATTACGTGTCTTAGTGGAAAATGTGTCTAAAGAGATGATGTCCGTTCAGACTGTTCATCGCGTTTTATGGAAGAACGGGTTTCATGGACAAATAGCGTGGAAAAGACCTTTCGTAAGGAGGGAAAATTGGAAAAAGAGACTTGAATTTGTTAGAGAGCATAAGGGAGAATAATTTGGGTAATTTTAATTTTTTTGTAATTTGACCTGGCAAATGTAAAATAAACCTCTTTGCGTCAGATGAGATACGTCGGGTCTGAAAGAACCCTAATGCAGGCGATTGTTTCATGAATACAATTCCCACGGTAAAGTATGGCGGTGGATCAGTTATGTTGTCGGGTTGTATGTCTTCTATGTTGTCGGGTTGGTACGATACAATTCATTAATAGAATTATAGATACCAACGTTTTTTCGACATTTTGATAAACAATATGAAACAAAGTGCTGAGAAATGGGCTTGCTGTTTACTGTTTTCAGCAGGAGTATAACAGCAAGCACAAGGCCCGGCGTACGACATGGTTAATATGAAAGGTGCCAAAATTACTCGTCAAAGCCTGGACTGAAATCCTATAGATTGATTGATTTGATTTATTTAAAGTCGCATCAACTACATATGGTTATTAGCGACTACTTTTATAATTACACAGTCAGTACAAAATAACACAGTAACTCAGAATTATACATATATGGTTAAATACTATTATAAACTTCAATTTCTCTTATAAAGCTAATGAATTTAATGTACTGTTCTTTGTTATTGAGGTCTTTAGGAGAACTTAAATTGTACTTGTTTCTTGAACTTTCATATTTAGGGCATGCAAACAAATATTCTGCTGAAAGAGAAATCTTGCATGAATTGCAGTCATCAATTGCAGTCCTGTTCAATAAGTGGCTGTGAGAAAATTTTGTGTGTCCTATCTTGTCAAGACAACCTGATCGTTTCTGCAGAAGCTGACCGTTGGATTATCATCTTCAAACTTTTTAACTGATCTTTTTTTTTTATTTATTATTTTTTAATATTTATTTATATTATTTTATTATATTTTTTATTCCAAAGGTTGCTCCACTTTTCATCCATTTATTTATTTTTTTAAGTCGCATCAACAACTGATTTCATTAGCAACTACTTTAAATACAACTTTACAATATTAATATGGCAATTAAAGAGAAAATTACATTAAATATACACTAAATATATACAAATTTGCGGATACAGACATTACATGTATTTTCAATGTTACAATAGTACCATGCTTTCAGAGTCTATGCTAATACAATTAGATTTATTTAAGAAAATAGCTGTCTTTACAGAATTGTATTATATTTTGGAATTCGTTGGATGATAGGATCAATTCGGAGTTTTGCTCATCTTCTAGGTATCTCTGTCTGCTGTGCTGAAACATAGGGCATTGAGTTAAGATATGTTGAAAGTTAAGAAAGGTATCACAGTACTGGCAGGTGGGTGGGGGATTTCCAGTTAGCATGTGTTGATGACTGAACTTGCAATGACCAGTTCTTATCCTTGTTATTGTTACTTGCTCTTTTCTTGAGATTTTTTGGAAGATTTCAGGGAGTAAAAATTTCTAACTAGTTTGTGTAGAGGGCTGGATTTCATGGTTTTCCAAAGGTTGCTCCACTTTTCATCCATTTCTTTCTTGATATGTGTCCATAAATCCTTGTATGTGTGTGTTACTGTTAAAATACTTTCAGTTTCAGTGCTTACATTTTCCTCTTCAAGGCTCATTTTGTTGTGTTCAGGCATTGTTTTGTAATCTGGTATCCAGTCAATCATGAGGGTCTTTTTAGATTGTATGATGTCATGATATTTTTCATGAATATTGTTTATCATTGGTATACCTGGGTAGTTATTGTGAATATTATTTATTGCTTCAAGGGAAGTAGAATTATAAATTGTCATGTCTGTATTTTATTTTAAGGATTATAAGCATATTTCTAGTTGTAATTTACACAATTATTGATAAGTTTAGTATATATTTTGAAGGAATCTTTGTATTTATTTTCTATTTCTTGAAATTTTATTTCCTTACTTTTTTAGCCATTTTGTTTATTTGGAGTGTCCAGTGTTATATCTGCTACTATATCAGGAATTGTCCATGGTGGTATACTGTTATTTCTTTTTTCCATTAATATCTTTTCCTGAAAGTTGAGCTGTCTTAGTAGGTTTTTCACTTTGGTATATACTGGAGAAAAGCATTTTTGTTCTTTGTAGTAATATTGAAGTTTTGGGTATATACAAGGTCTGTCCCAAAAGTAAGTTGAATAAGTCCAAGAAAAAAGATTTATTGCAGATAAATATACAAGTAACTAAAATTCTTCAAAGTAGCTTCCTTCCGAGTCGGAACACCTGCGCCAGCGTTTTTCCCAGTCGCTGAACGCACCCTGAAGGCGTCGACGGAGACCTCCTTCAAGAGCTCGTCGTTGCTTCTTTGATGTCTTCCAAAGTCCCCAAATGGTGGCCCTTGAGTTCCTTCTTGATCCTCGGGAACAAAAAGAAGTCCAGTGGTGCCAAGTCGGGGCTGTACGGCGGCTGGAGCAATGTTGCCATACCGCGTTTCGCTAAGTACTCTCAATAATGAAGGCGGTGTGCGACGGCGGGTTGTCATGGTGAAGACGCCAAGTGCTGGCGATCTCCTTCCTGACGCGTTTCACTCTGCTTTGGAGCCTTTTCAGGACTTGCAAGTAAAAATGACTGTTCACTGTTTGTCCTTGTGGCACAAACTCTGAGTGGACAATGCCTCTTTTGTCGAAAAAAACGATGAGCATGGCCTTTACACGGGACTTGCTCATTCTCGCCTTTTTTGGGCGCGGGGAAGCTGGCGTGTGCCACTCAGCACTTTGTCTTTTGGTCATACTCGAAAACCCATGCTTCGTCACCCGTAATCACATTATCCAAAAAATTCGGATCATTTTCACACTGCTCCAAGAGGTCACGCCAAATCGTTGCACGAGCAGCCTTCTGTTCATCGGAAAGCACCTTGGGGACCATCTTCGCACAGATCTTCGCGCATGCCCAAATCTTCGGTAACAATGCGATGTACAGTAATTTTAGGGATATTACACTCATCTGTCAGCATTCTAACACTCAGGCGTCGATTAGAGTTCAGCATGTCCCTCATTTTCTTCGCATTTTGATCGGAATGTGACGTTGACGAGCGTCCAGAGCGGTCTCCATCCTCGGCGTCCTCTCCGCCCTCTCGAAACATCTTGTGCCAGCGGTAAACCATATTGTTGAACATGGTGCTATCGCCATAAGCTTCCCTTAGCATGGCACCGGTCTCAGCGCCCGTTTTTTTTTGAGCGCAACACAAAATTTTATTGCGTGACGCTGGTCCTTGAAACGCGGCATCTTAAAATTCCGACGCGTCACTAAAACAAGGGTTCAAACTAGCAGCGATGCGCACTGTGGAAGAGCCTGCAGACAACTGACGTGTTTGTCGTTGGCTTCCCTAACCCCACACCACCATTCACGTCACTTGGCGCGCCTTGCTAGTGGCTTGCTTCGGCGGCGCAAAGTCATTCAACTTACTTTTGGGACAGACCTTGTATTAGATAGTAGATTATTTGATTATAGGATTATTTGACTCAGCTGTTTTGATAGCATATTTCAGAGTTAGCATTTGTCTACGATGAGCTAGAGTTGGTTCTTTGGCTTCTATTAGGATGCTGCCAATGGGGCTAGTATGAAAGCAGCCAGTGCTTATTCGTAGAGCTTTATTTTGTATAACATCAAGCTTTTTTAGGTCTTTTTTGCTAGCTGAATCATATAATATGGATCCATAGTCGATCTTGGATCGTACTATTGCTTTGTAGGTCATTAGCTGAAATGTTTATCTGCTCCCCAGTTATTATGGGAAATGCACTTGAGTATATTTAGTCTTTTCTTACATTCCCCAGATAAAATTTGTATATGTCTTTTCCAGCTCATTTTTTAGTCAAAATTTTAATATTTTGATCAAACTTTAGGTTATGTAGATCCATTTTTAATATGGGTGATTCACAATATTTTGTCTGGAGAATATTATACATTGGGTTTTGGAAGCTGAAAATTTAAAACCTGATTTGAGAGACCATCCATGTAGATTGTTTAGGGCAGATTGTATAATCTCTTGACTGGTTGTAATAGATGTTCCTCTGCAAAGAATAGTAATGTCATCTGCATACTTCCTTATGATTACCGGATGGTTGATTTCGGAGCCTGAATTATTAATGGCCAATAGGAATAGGGTAACACTAAGTACTGCACCTTGTGGTAGTCCATTCTCCAGATGTTGTACTGATGATAAGCTACCATTAACTCTCACATTAAAAGTTCTTCCTTTGATGAAATTCTTGATAAATTGAAATATGTTACCTTTAAGTCCATATTCTTGTAATTTTGTCATGATTCTATGGGTCCACACCATGTCGTAAGCTTTTTCAATGTCTAGGCTCACTGCTAAAACATGTTGTTTGTTAGCAAGGGCTTCTTGAATGTAGGTATCAATACTTACTAGATGAGAAGTAGTTGAGTGCCCTGCTCTAAAACCAAACTGGTTGTTGGATATGATGTTTTTAAAGTCTAGAAACCATCTGAGTCTTATGTTAATTATTTTTTCCAGAATTTTGCACATATTGCATGTTAGAGAAATGGGTCTGTAATTTTCATTTTTTGTGGGGTCTTTTCCAGGCTTAGGTATAACAATAGCTGATTTCCATAGTTCAGGAAATACATTTTTATCCCATATTATGTTATATATTTTTAGTAATGTTTCTTTTCCTTCCAGGGGTAGATTCTTCAAAAGAATGTACGGAATGTTGTCTGGTCCAGGTGAGGAGTTTCTAGTTGTGTTGATAGCAGAATTAAGTTCTTTAATTCCAATGGCAGGTGGTGATAAGTAGCCAAGTTTCATTATTTTTTTTATTTTGGCAAAGCTGCATGCAATTGAATTTGCTATTTCATTAGGGTCTGTAATGATTTGGTTATTTGACAGTAAAAAATGTATTTGTTTACCTTTTTTGTTCCTTCGATAGCTTTTATTTTTGCCCATGACTCACTAATATTATTATGTATTGACAAACTTGAGACATAATTGTGCCAGGAGGTTGCTTTACTTTCTTTTATGGTTCTTCTTGTAACAGCTCTCATCTTTTTGTATTGTATTTTATTTTCATGGACTAGTTTGGTTCTCTTTGATGATTTGATTATTTCAGTTGAACCATTTGTGGCTTTGGTTATGACATCGTTGAATGAATTGATGATAGTGTCGATGTTTTCTGTTTCTAGAAGAACATTAGTATTAGGTAGGTACTTTTTGATCAAATCATTATAGCTATTCCAATTAGCTTTGTTATAATTCCGTCTTGGGTTTGCTTGGTCATGTTTATACATATTGGGAGTATTGTTAATGTTTATAAAAATAGGGACATGGTCACTATCATAGGGGTAATCAAAAACATTCCATGAACATTTATAGGCATATTGTGTGGAGGGAATGGAAATATCAATGGCACTGTAATTGTTGGTACTGGTGTTGATGTGAGTAGGTTCTCCAGTATTAAGAACAATTGTATCTAGTTTATCAAATATTTCTTCAAGCATGATACCTCTGTTGTCAGTTTGATTGGATCCCCAATTTGGATTATGGCTGTTGAAATCCCCCATAATGAGAAATGGTTTTTGCA
Source organism: Teleogryllus oceanicus (assembly GCA_964035755.1). Lineage (NCBI taxonomy): Eukaryota > Metazoa > Arthropoda > Insecta > Orthoptera > Gryllidae > Teleogryllus > Teleogryllus oceanicus. The sequence continues at coordinate 181,918,314 of CAXIVR010000001.1, forward strand.
TATTGTTAATAATATCAGTTATTTCTTGTTCATCAAACTTGTAGCTATTTGGTAGGTAGATATTGATGTATTGATTTGAACTGGTGACAAGATCCTTATAGCATTGACTTCAATGTTTGATTGAATATTCAATTCTTGATATTGATGAATATAGCTACACCACCGCTGGCATGATTGGAGTTGATTCTATTTTTGAAGGAGCAATTATACCCCTTGATATTGCCATGCTTGGAGTCTTTGAAGTTGGTCTCTTGGATACAGAGGATGTCAGGGTGTGTTAGGTTACATAGGTACTGTATACTTTCTAGTCTGGGGTAAAAGCCATTTACATTCCACTGAAGAATTTTCATTGGCTGGTGTTGATTTCTATACTGGAGTCTGTTTCAGTGCTTGATTCATCTGCAGTATGAAGTACTGAGTTGATTTTCCTGATAATCCTGGTGAATCTGCCTTTTATGGTTTTATTGGTGAGATGTGGATATAAACTATGCATCATTCTGGTGATGGATGATATGTCTTGTGAGTAGTCAGTACCTATGAGTATAGGATCATTAGTACTAATAAAGGATTCGACTCAAACTAAATAAGGATTTAAACTGTATGTAAGTAAGGGGGTAGTTATTTTGAGAGTCTTCAATAATGTGTTTGATAGGGGTTATATCAACTCTTCCATATTTTTCTCTTTCTTCTTTTTTTTTTTCTTTTTTGGTTGTTTTGAGAGTTTTCCATATTGTTTGTTTGTTGTGTTGTTGGGGGATGTTGTTTTAGTTGAGTTTTTTTTTTTTTAGTAGAAGGTACAGATTGAGGTGTTGGAGAATTAGTTGTGGGCATTTTTTTCATGGGCTCATGGTGAAATTGTATGTCTGCTACTTCAGTGTCTTTTCCATCGGTTGCTGGATCTGGCGTGTCACAGGCTTTTTCACTAATGTGTTCAGATTCCATGGGAGCATTACTTAAATTGGTAGTCTTATGGTGATTAGAAGTGTTGGGTGAAGGGCATTGTGCTAAGCCCTGTTTGGTGGCAATTAAAGCATGCCATTTCATCAGTTGTGAAAAATATCCTATATGTTGAGCCATCATAATATACAGTACTGGATTCAGTTAGTAGACCTACATCTTCAGGAGAGACATATACTTGTCTCCGAAAACTCATAATATGAGAGAACCCCTGTCCAGGAATACCAGCTTTAACAAATGAAATTTTGGATGCCAATTTGATCTTTTTTGTGGTGAGTACATTCTCTATTACTGAGTGAGGGATGATGGGGCAGACGTTTGAAATAATTATTCTTTTGGCTTTTGTTAGAAGTGGTCTCAGCTTCAATTCATGGTCTTTTATTTTAATGACTTTATGGTTGTTTGTAAGGGTGTCAGCTATTGTTTGAGAGCTTAGGAAAATACATACTCTGTTGTTTGCAATTTTTGAAATAAATCTTATTTCATTAGGGTCAATAATGTTGGAGAGACTGTTTATGTAATCTTTAATGGTGAGACCTTCTCAATGATTAGTCAATGATTATGGCCTGGTCCTTGGTGGGAAACACTTCAGTTGACATGGCATTTGCGTAGGTTTTCAGCTTTTGTTGAGTAGATACCTGAGGTGGTGTTGTTGAGGTTATGGGAGCCCCGATGCCCGTGGGCTCCATCCTCGAGCAGGGTAGCCGCTGCAGCGGCTGACCGTATAGTTGATTTCAGACACTCACAACTCGTGGAACTAGAGTATTACCACTAATTAAATGCCACTAAGTTCACTGTCTGAATGACAATAATGACTGTCTGAATGACACAAAATGACTGTCTGAATGACAACGTTTCACTGTCCGCGATCGGAGCACGATGTGTCTCGGTCGGCTGCCGAGATGGAACTAAAAACGTAACTGATCTTAATTTGCACCCTTGTAAGATGTTCCATTCATTATTGTCAAGATCAGCTAATTTGTTCTTGACTCTCTTGATAACATACTGGTATATAACTTTGTGACGTCGTCGTGATGTGAAGAACACACCGACCGAAGTTCTGAAGAATTGGAAACCCCAAACCCTCGCAAACCAGCGACCACCCCTCACACCGCGATTCGGCCCAAACTCGAACGCCAATCGCCACCGGCGTCTCTAGCGAGGAGTCACGTGACAGACCTCCCACGCTGACGACCCGCGAACCGCGTCACCTCATTACAGAGTTTTGGATGTCCATAAAGCTGGCAGACACACTATAGCAGAACACAAAAAAATTAGCTCATAATTTTAGGCTAATTATAGGCTAATTAAATGCTATATTCCCAAATTTTAGGCTCTTGTAGTTTTCTCGAAAATTAATGTTCTGCCAGCTTTAGAATAAAGCCAGCAGACACAAAATCAAATATTAAAGTTAGAACAAACTTACTTATACACAAATTGTAGGCTAATTTTGGCCAAAAATATTAATGTTTACTAATGCAAAATAATAATAATAATTTGCAATACCATTTAATTGGCTCACCGATATTAATAATTTTTAATTTTAATATATTATAGTAATTAAATATACCAAATTGCAACACCATTCAACTCGTACTTTTAAACGAACGAACAGAATATACAGAACATTACTTTCAACATACTATTCATACCATAACATACTATTTGTCGATATACGGATCGTTGAAGTAAGTGCTCGTGAACTTTAGCGAAAAATGTTGCTACAATTCAACAAAACCTCTCAAGTACGTACATCTTCACGGCATTCAGAGCTTCATAATTTTTAAACTAGTCAGCAGAACACAGCTGTATTTTCACGTATTACTCGTATTGTTATGTAGTATTTGTTAATATAGCCCTTGAATTAAGTGCTCGTAAACCTTTGCTAGGAATGTTGCTAAAATACAACAAAAGCACTCTTCGCGGCATCTTCACGGCATTCAGAGCTTCATAATTTTAAACTATACGGCCGAACACAGCTGTCTTTCAACATATTACACGTACTGTTATGTAGTATTTGTTAATATAGCCCTTGAATTAAGTGCTCGTGAACTTTAGGGAAAAATATTGCTACAATACAACAAAACCGATCAAGTAAGGATATCTCACGGCATTCAGAGCTTCATAATTTTTAAACTAGATAGCAGAACACAGCTGTTTTTTAACATAATATACGTATTGTTATGTAGTATTTAATTATATTGCCCTTGAATTAAGTGCTCGTGAACTTTGGGGAAAAATGTTGCTAAAATACAACAAAACCACTTAATTACGGACATCATCACGGCATTCAGAGCCTAATAATTTTTAAATTAGACGGCAGAACACAGTTGTCAATTAACATAGTATATGTATTATTATATTGTAATTGTTGATATGGCTCTTGAAATAAGTTACTCGTGAATTTAGCGAAAAATGTTGCTACTATACACCCAACCACTCATGGATGCACATTATCACGGCCTTGAGAGCCTATCAATTATGACACCAGACGGCAGAGCACAGTTGTCTTTTAACATAATTTACGTAGTATTATGTACTATTTGTATACGACCGCTCCGGTTGCACCGCCAGCCCGACGCCTGGACCACCCCCTCCCACGCCCCGGCCCGCGCCTTGTGCGGTCCGACGACTAGTGAAATGCTATGACGTTACAACTTCTAACTACGCTTCGTGCTGCTTTTTTAACTTTTCTGTCTGCCAATTCGTTTTCTGCAATGCCAACGTGCGAAGGTATCCAGCTCAACGCTATTTCTTTGCCCTCACTGCTTAGTTGAAATCCTATAGAGCATTTGTGGTCAGTAGATAGGTATACAAAATAGGCGTGAAAATCAAAACAGAACTGAAACGTCTTGTGGAAGCAGAATGGAAGAAAATAAAATCAACTACTTGCATAAATCTTATTTCCATGAAGAGGCGACGCCAAGCTGTGATAAAAGGCAAGGGATATTCAACAAAATACTGAAATAATAGATCACTTTCTTTGATTACTTTTACTTGCTCGTACGTACGTACGTACGTACATACCCGGACGGACATACGTATACACTGGAGTAATATACGAAGTGGAGAGAAAGTTATGTAATGCTGCGGAAAATCGATTTCGAGATTTCAACAAAAATACACATTTTGGGGTAAGCTGATACCGAAAAAGTGTTGTTTTCTTTTCAAAATGTCCGTTCGTCCGTCCGTTCGTCCGTCCGTTCGTCCGTCCGTCCGTCCGTCCGTTCGTCCGTCCGTCCGTCAGCCCGTCCGTCCGTCCGTTCGTTCGTCCGTCCGTTCGTCCGTCCGTTCGTCCGTCCGTCCGTTCGTCTGTCCGTTTGTCTCGTCCGCCTTCGTCCGTCCGTTCGTCCGTCCGTGTCGTCTGCGTCCGTTCGTCCGTCGTCGTCGTCCGTTCGTCCGTCCGTTCGTCCGTCCGTTCGTCCGTCCGTTCGTCCGTCCGTTCGTCCGTCCGTTCGTCCGTCCGTTCGTCCGTCCGTCCGTCCGTCCGTTCGTCCGCGTCCGTTCGTCCGTCCGTTCGTCCGTCCGTTCGTCCGTCCGTTCGTCCGTCCGTTCGTCCGTCCGTTCGTCGTCCTTCGTCCGTCCGTTCGTCCGTCCGTTCGTCCGTCCGTCGTTCGTCCGTCCGTTCGTCCGTCCGTTCGTCCGTCGTTCGTCCGTCCGTTCGTCCGTCCGTTCGTCCGTCCGTTCGTCCGTCCGTCTCGTCCGTCCGTTCGTCGTCCGTTCCGTCCGTTCGTCCGTCCGTTCGTCCGTCCGTTCGTCCTCCGTTCGTCCGTCCGTTCGTCCGTCCGTTCGTCCGTCGTTCGTCGTCCGTTGTCCGTCCGTTGTCCGTCGTTCGTCGTCTCAGATTTTCGCATTGAATCGTCTGTGCACACTGGCACGTTTCAAACGATTCTCCTTGCTGTCGTCTGTCTCGGATCTGTCTATGTGACTGTGTGTGTCTGTGTGTGTCCGTGCCTGTGTCTGTGTGTGTGTCTTTTTTTTTTTTTTTTTTTTTTTTACGAGGGTAGGTGGGAATCTTCAAAAGACACCATGCGGCCCGTACCACATGATAGTGTGAGATTTTACCCACTAAAACCAACCTCCCTTCTCCTCCATCCTCCCGCGGAACCGCCGTTAGGCATTACATCACGGGAGTGGATTAAGTGGCTTAGTCACAAGCCACTTCTCTTCGTCAAAACGTAGGAAGGTCAAACGAGGATCAATCGACTTCCTTCTTTCCCTTTCTATTCTCCTGAGCTCAGCTATTATGGTCTGCGCATACGAGCTCACCGCATAAAAGTAGGAATGCTCAGAAGTATACTCATAACGTGCCGTCGCTGCAGATGGTATCGCGGGCACTGGAAGAACACATGCTCGGCGTCTTCGACAGCAGGTTCACATAATGGACAGAATGGGGTATCCTCAAGCTTGAACCTGTGGAGATATGCCAGAAAGCATCCGTGTCCAGACAACAGCTGTGTCAAGAAGAAATTTACTTCGCCGTGTTTACGGTTGATCCACGGTGCAATGGAGGGAATCATGCGGTATGTCCATCTTCCTTTAATGGACTTGTCCCATCGATCCTGCCATTCGAGCAGTGTTGTCGAGCAGTCTGGGTTCTCCTCTTCTTTGTGATATCGCCTCCGTCTTTCCTGCGCCAAGATATCTACAGGAGGCATCCCGCGATGACGACACTGCATCGTTTGACACAGTGCGGAATGCACAAGCTACCCGCAATGCTGATAACCTGTACACTGACGTCATCCTCGGATGTAACTATTTATCGACATGGAGTTGGCCCATACTGGGGCTCCATAGAGCAAGACGGACCTACAACCAAGGCCAGAAGCTTCCGTTTCTCCTGACAAGGCCCTATGTTGGGCATTAGTCTTGACAATGCTGCATTAATTACCGCAGCTTTATTGCTGGCGTACTTCAGGTGGTCAGCAAATGTCAGACGGCGTCAATCATGAGACCAAGATATTTGATCGACGGCTGCGATACAATATGGTGGTCTCCGACTTTGAGAGTGATGGTTTCTCCTTTTTCCTGCTAGTGACTAGGATAACCTCAGTCTTGTGCTCAGCTAACTGCAGCCCTGAGGACTTCAACCACTGATCTAACAATAGCGATCGCTTCGTTGCAAATATACACAATTTCCTCAATGTACTTTGCAACGGCGACGATAGCAATGTCGTCCGCGAAACCAATAATACTGGTTCCTTCTGGGAGGGGAAGCCGAAGAACCTCGTCATACATCACATGGTAATACATAATGGTAATACATAATGGTGGACCCAATACCGACCCTTGCGGGACACCAGCCGTGATATTATGTACCTTCGGCCCATTATTTGTATTGTAAATCAGGGCTCTATTACTCAGATACTCGGCCACAATCTTCCTCAGGTACGTTGGCACATTAAATCTGCGGAGAGCTTGGTGAATATTACTCCACCTGGCCGAGTTGAATGCATTTTTAATATCTAACGTAACGACAGCACAGTACTGTTTTGGGCCTCTCTTCCATCTGCTTCCTCCAATTGCTTGTCGGGCGGTGTTAATGACAAGCTGGACTGCGTCAACAGTCGAGCGGCTCTGGAAACCATACTGATTTTCTGAAAGGCCTCCTCCCTCCTCCACAGCTTTTTCTAGTCTGGTACTAATAATTCTCTCAGAACCTTGCCAGCTGTGTCAAGCATACACAATGGCCGGTATGATGATGGATCTTCGGTGATTTATTCCTTAGGGAGGAGCACCAAGCGCTGTTTTTTCCATCTTTCTGGATACACCCCTTCCTCAAGCACGAATAATAAAGATCCACAAAGATGTCGGTGTGAGCGAGTATCGCAGTCTTGAGGGCAATATTGGGAATGTTATCCGGTCCGGGAGCCTTTGTGTTGCCGATTCTGCTGATTGCGTGCAGAATTTCTTCTTGCGTGACTGGAGGAATTATTTCTAGCTCAGATAACGCTATATTAACTGAGTCACCGGGTGGCTCGAATAGGGCTGTCACAATTCTGAGCAGCATACTGGGGCAAGTTGGAGAACGTAGGTGCCGCTGTCTTAACCTACACATGACCGTCTTGTACGGCCTACCCCATGGATCCTTTTCCACCTCGTCACACAGGCTTTTGGAGCATAAGCGTTTGCTCTTGCGGATCTCTATCTTCAACTGGCTTCGAGCGAGTTTGTATTGCTCTTGCAATTGAGGAAAGTTGTCTCTGCCACGAGCTCTCTGGCACTGTCTTCTGGCTCGAAGGCACCTCCGTCGTAATTGGGCGATTTCTCAGTCCACCAGTAAACTGGTGAACGTCGAGAGATTGCGCCCCGTCTAGACATAGCCGCATCACAGGCTTTGGTTATCCATTTCATCACCTGCCCAGCTTTGTCATCTGCGGTACCTGTTGGCACTATCGTCTCCAAACATTGCCGGAAAACTTCTTCGTCGAACGTTTTTGCATTCCACCCAGCTGGCTGATATTTCGGCACAAAATTATCCCTCCGCTGATTTTTCACCTCGTACAAAAGTGCCTGGTGGTCACTATGGGTATAGTGTTCACTAACTCTCCAGGACACTCCCATTCTCAAAAGATTATCTGACATGAATGTCAGATCCACAACAGATCCCACGCCCCTCGGCGGAAGGTGTTATGTCTCCTGTGTTGGCAAGCTCTACATTCAGAAGGAGAGGGATGCCAGAACTGCTCGACCTCGCTCATTAGTGGACGAACTACCCCACTCAACCGCCCAGGCGTTGAAATCTCCAGCTATCACCAAGGGGTTTCGTCCTCTTGCGTCGTACACTAAGCGGTCAAGGAACTGCTCAAACTCGTCCATTGTCGCGTTTGGTGAGGCATAACAGCTGTAGATGTAAACGCCGTTGATTTTTACCCAGACAAATCCAGCTCCGGGTCTCGTCATTACTTGCTGGAATGTGTGTTTTCCACAGGCCCAGATTGCCGCCTGGTTGTGAAGGTCAGATACCCACGCTGTATCTTCACGGTTAGTATACTGCTCGCATACTATTGCTAAATCAGCCTCCCATTCCCTAACCGACTGTGCCAGGATATCCTGGGCGACTGCGCAATGGTTGAGATTGAGTTGTATAATTCTCATTTTCTATCCGTTATTGCTTTCTGCGCTTTTTGGTACGATGGACACCTGCTGCACCCAGTAGCATGTCTGCCTTGTTTCCCCTTTTCCTCACAAAGCAAGCACTGGTCTGTGTGTGGGTCTGGTCTGTGTGTGTGTCTGTGTCTGTGTGTCTGTGTGTGTGTCTGTGTGTGTGTCTGTATGTGTCTGTGTGTGTCTGTGTGTGTCTGTGTGTTCTGTCTGGTGTCTGTCTGTCTGTATCTGTCTGTCTGTGTGTGTCTGTCTGTGTGTGTCTGTATGTGTCTGTCTGTGTCTCTGTATGTCTGCATGTCAGCATGTCTACATGTCTGTATGTCTGGATGTCTGCGTGTCAGTGTGTGTATTTCTGCGTGTCTGTGAGTGTGTCTGTGCGTGTATGTCTGCGTGTCTGTGCGTGTATGTCTGCGTGTCTGTGTGTGTCTGTTTTTTTACGTGGGCAGGGAAAAATCTTCGAAAGACACTGCGGAGCCCGCACTCCGCAGCGTGTAGGATTCACAGCTAGCCTGTGCCTACCAACTAAAACCCTCCCATTCTTCCGGTTCCCTTCCCGCCGTCAGGCATTACATCACGGAACGGGCAGATTGGCTTATCGCTCTATGTCAACTAATGCTCACGGGATACTCCTTCGAAATTGTTCTTCTACCCGAAAACTACCGCTTCTTTAAAACTTGTGCGGCTTAGTTGACTACCTGACTCCAATTCTCTTGGGACACCAGCATCCTAGTGACGATAGTATCAGGAGTCACAACCTGCAGGATGAGTCGGTAGAGGTCTTCCCTTTCCTCAACGAAGCGCGGACAGTGGAACAACACGTGCTCCACACCTTCAACCAAGGGATCACAAGTTGGGCATGAGTCATCTTCCAACCGGAAACGGAGTTAGTATGCACGATAGCATCCGTGCCCCGTTAACAACTGGGTCAAATAATGATCCACATCTCGGTGTTTCCTTTGGGTCCACTTTGCTACGTCAGAAATAAGACGAAATATGGATGATAATCCATCACCTTTGCCACTGAGCCATTGTCACCTCTCTCTTCCTTCCTGGTGGCGCTATTTGCAGCCCTCTCGCTTACATGTGTACAGTCTGGCCCTTTCTTGTGCCATGAGATCTATAGGAGGCATGTCAGGTATCACAAACACACAGCGTCATACGAAACCGTGCGAAATGCCCGGGCCACCCTCAAGGCGAACCTTTTGTACACTGACTTCGCACCGCGGCGTCGACTGGACCCTCAAGGCATCAGCCCAAATGGGGGATGCGTAGAGCAGCATAGAGTTAACTGCGCTAGACAGTAGCCTCCGACTACTTTGCCTTGTACCCCCAACGTTAGGCATAATTCGTGCCAAGGCGGAAGCCATGCGAGACGCTTTCTCGCTGACTATACGCAAGTGCTCGTCGAAATGAAGTATCGCGTCAATCTGGACTCCTAAGTATTTTAAAGACGGCTGGGGGCTATTTACTACCCCAACATTGAGAGTAATACCTCTTTCGCTTTCCTGCCTGTTTCCAAGATAGCCTCCGTTTTATGCTTGGACATCTCGAGCTCCACCGACGTTAGCCACCGCCGAATAGTAGCTACAGCCTCGTTGGCAACCTGCGTGACTTCTTTACTATATTTGCCGACCATTCGAAACTCGGAAACTCGTAATTCGGAACTCCCAGATTTTTTAACTCAGTAAGAATGGAACTCCACCATGCAGTATTAAATGCGTGCCTGACGTCGAGGGTAACAATAGCGCAATACCTCGTGTGCGCTATTGTTACGTGTTACATAGTGCGTGTAGAATAGTGCGATATCAATGACTACCTTAATTGCGTCCACTGTCGATCTCGCCTTCCTGAAGCCCTATTTATTATCAGAGAGTCCCTGTGGTCCCTCCGTGTAAGCTTCAATCCGTTTGCAGATGATCTGCTCTAACACCTTGCCAGCAGTATCCAGAAAAAATATAGGCCTATATGCCCACGAGTAGCTAGGTGGCTTATCGCCCTTCGGAAAAAGAACCAGCCGTTTTTGCTTCCAACGACAGGGGAAATTCCCCTCTCGCACGCACGCATTGTATGCCTCTTAAAAATAAATCTGGCTGGGTTTTCATAGCGGTCTCAATAGCGACATTCGGCACCCAATCCAAGCCAGGTGCTTTTCAATCTTGGACCTTATGGCAAGCCTTTGATAGTTCGTCTAATGAAATCACCGGAGCCTAGATCTTCAAGCGGATCCATAGGCGGCAACACATCCCTCTGATGAGGAAACAGGGTAGCAACTATCTTCTACAAGAAGACCGGGCAAGTCGGGGGTGGCCTGGACAGAACCTAGTGCCTGGCCTTACCACCTTATACGGACGACCCCAGGGGTCAGCATCCACGTCGTTGCTTAACTCTTTCCAGCATCGATTCTTGCTTTTCTTAATAGCTTTTGTGAAAGCTCTTCTGGCGGCCATGTTATTTTCCTTTCATAATTGAGACGACCCCACCCGCGTTGTTCCAACCTATGTGTGCGGTGGCATTCTCTGCGAAGTTCCGCTATCGCGTCAGTCCACCGGTACACTGGAGGACGGCGTTCTTTCCGGTGACTTTTCGTCATTGATGCATCATAAGCGTTCAAGACCGGGTTCATTACAGTTTTACAGTTCCCACTGTGACGTACTAGAAAAGAATAACACAGACGACTGTTTCTGTTTGATATTTACAATATATTTACAATTAATGTATAAATATTATAATACAAAATTTAACCCCTTGGCAACCTTTCAATTCTCTTAGCCGTGAAACCCCGCGACCGTCCCTAGGCCTAGCCCAGAACCAGTGCTCGGAAGCAGCAAAAAGCAACGCGAGGTGCGAAGCTGTCGGACATAGAGTCCCGTAACTACAGAAGTTACATGGCCTGTCGCCAAACCGATCTTCGACCTGAAGATCACGTGCAAAGATAGCACTGGAGATACCCCTCGTCTTTCGACACTCTGCGTATCCCCTGAGGCGCATGTCGGCGCAGCTTTAAGTATCCGCCGGCTCACCCCCACTCTACAAGCGGTGGGCGTCATTCGGCTCGCTGGCCTGCCCTTCCAGGCTGCAACCGACATCACTAAGACTCGCGCTTGCGCGCGTCCTTTTCTCCCAGTTATTTGCGTACTGGGATTTTTTCGGCCGGCATGGTGCCTTTCACCCTTTCCACCTCCGAATTAGGAGCTGGTTTCCCCGAAGCGGCCCGCCGCAGCGGCGCCGTACCCCGCGACGCCACACCACCATATCCTCAGCATAACGTTGTCCACCATCATGGCAGCGAAAGAATAGCAATCGAAGTCCCCTGGTTCCTAGTTACTCTCCTCCTATCCCTTGCAGAACTTAACCTACACTTCTCCCTGACTTCATTTATAATAGCTTGGTGGTCGCTATGTGTATAATGATCGCTAGCCTTCCACGCTGCATTCCGTCCAGCAAGGATATCACAGGCGAATGTCAAGTCAACGACGGAGCTGCGGCCATTCCTGGCAATGGTCGGACTGTTTACCCGCGTTGAAGAAGTAGACGTCTAAACGGGCAAGGCTGTCCAGGAGAGCCATCCCACGTTGGTTCGTTACCCTGTTGCCCCACTCAGTGGCCCATGTGCACCCTCAAAGTCCTCAGCAATAATAATAGGCCTTTGTTCTCTCGCATCATCCAATAATCTATCGAGTAATGCCTTGAACTCCTCAAGCGACGCACTGGGTGCGGCATAAGCACTATAAAAATATATACTGAACCCTTTGATCCAAATGAAGTCATGCCCTGGGACTTGCATAACTTCCTGGACTGGACTATTACCACAAATCCACCCCGCAGCTCGATTTGACGAGTCTGAAACCCATTAGAGATCGGTTATATTCCGGTATTGCTCGCACAGGATCGCGACGTCTATCTTCAGCTCGCGCACCGTGTGGCTGAGGTCTTTTGCCGCCTCGCAATGGTTAAAATTCAGCTGAAGAACCCTCATTCTCACTCTTCCAACTCCGTTCCGCCTTCTGCAAAGCCTTTTGATAATAGGGACACTTATAGCTACCAGTTGCATGCGTCTCACTGTGTTTCCCTTGACACATGCAACAATTAGGACTCTTACTGCAGGTCTTAAGAAAATGCCCTCCTTCACCGCATCGATGACAATTCTTTGACCTGTCAGGCCCTTTACAGTTTCGCGCCAGGTGTCCAAAAGCCCAGCACCTGTAATATCTGGTAACAATTATCTTCTCCCGAATGCAACACCTAACCCAGACAATCCGAATTTTGTTCATTCGAACGACTAGCTCTGCTGGTTGTGCAATCACGGCCGTTTGGGTGCCACCGTACGCGGTGCGAATAGACTTAATAAGTCAACAACTTTCCTGCCTTTGGCTCCCTCCAGCTGTTTCTCAAAGGCCTCAACAATATTTTTGCCCGTGGTGACTTCGTCCAGATCTTTAATCTCCAGGAGTGCCTCACTTGACAAAGTCTTGGCCTCCGTTTTTCCTTGCAGTTGAGCGGCCACTGCGGTCTGAAACTGCGCTGATTTTGAGCAACCCGCAGCTCCCATCTCCAAAACCAGGACTCCCGTGCCTTTCTTATTTTAACTACATTAAGGCCCAGTTCTTTCCATCTCTCCCTCTCAAAGGAAATATTGCACACTTCAACCCCGCCCCTCCTAATGCCAACAATAGATATACCTCTGCTCGAGGAAATAATGGAAACACACGTAGATCCCCACCCCAACACTACAAATTCAAACAATCATAACTCCCCTCTCATCAATTCAATTGTAAATTCCATCTCTAGCTTTATTATTAACTTACTAAATTCAATCATCCCCTCTTTAATCAGCAATATTCAAAATTCAATTTCGTCAGCGTTGATAAATAACTTTGGTAATGCACCAACACAACAATAACTTTGTCCTCATGAATTGGAATGCCAATGGAATCTCAAACAAGAAAACTGAATTATTCTATTTCCTAAGAGCCAACAATGTAAAAATAGCCGCAATCACTGAAACGCATCTAAATCCTAAAGATAGCTTTAAAATATCCGGATACAACACACAACGACAGGATAGACTGTCAACCACAGGCGGAGGTGTACTACTCCTAATACATAATTCTATCCCATACATCAAAACTAACCTGCCTCCTAGTCCAGGTCTCGAGTGCACAGCGATAAACCTACCAATAAACAATCAAATTCTCACTCTAATAGCTCTATATAAACCACCAAAAATAAAGCTTCATACAACAAATTTCAACGGCCTATTTAACCAATCAGTCCCCACTATTATATTAGGTGACTTCAACGCTAAAAACACATCCTGGGGCTGTAGAACGTCCAATCCAGCCGGTAGGTTTCTTCAAAAAACCGTCTCGGATATTAATTTGCAAATAATAGCACCAGTCGAAGCAACTCACATCCCGAAGGACATAAATAAGCTTCCGGATATCCTCGACATAGCAATATGCAACTCTCAAATTAAATTTTTCACAAACACGCTATGGGAACTCGATTCGGACCATCTCCCCGTAATAATCTCGACACAGCAACTCCCAGCTTCTCACTCGCCCTCACATACTTTAAATACGAAACATGTCAATTGGAAAACCTTCAAAACCATACTAAGCAATTCTACGCCAAAAATTAAAATTCTAAACAAAAAAATAGAAATAGAACAATCGATAATCGTACTAAACAATTTAATTTCAAACACAATCAGTTCAATAATAAAGAAAACCCGCGACTACATGCAAAAACCTCGCAACGATCTACCGAAATCCATCACAATCAAAACAAGAAACAGAACCAGAAGATTTTGGATTAAAACCAAAAGTCCCTTAATTAAAAAAGAATACATTAACGAATATAACCAACAAAGCTATTAAGAACTATTATCACTTCTTACGATAACAGGATCCAATCGCTAAACACCCATAATAATTCACTCAGGCAATTTACCAAACGAATTCTAAAGAAACGAACAATTATACCTCCATTAAATACGCCTGCAGGTAAGTGCTACGTCCCGTTAGCAAAAGCCGAAGTATTAGCAGATCACTTTGCTCAATCATTCTCACCGCACTCGGCTCTCAATCACCCCGACCACAACTCTATAAAACAACCAGCCCTCCCACCCAATTTTAATGTTCGAACAGAATCAAATTTTCCAAACCTCAAGAAATCAAGGCCCTGATTAGGTTGCTACCAAATAAAAAGGCCCCGGGACACGACAAAATTTCTAACATCCTCAAAAATCTCCCTGAAAACACTACAGCTTTCATAAACAATATTTACAATTCAATTTTCAGATTAGGCTACTATCCGCAAAACTGGAAGCACTCTATAATCATTCCGATACCCAAACCCAACAAAAATCTTAACAATCCGGAAAGCTACAGACCGATCAGTCTCCTACCCACACTAGCTAAATTACTAGACAAAATTATTCTTAAAAGAATAAAACATTACACTAATAACACTAAGGCTATTCCCCTGCATCAATTTGGATTCACCAATTCCATCTCAACCTCGCATCAATTACTAAGGGTCAATGAAGCCTTCCAGAAAAAACACCACACAATCGTTACATGTCTAGATCTAACCCAGGCCTTCGACAGAGTCTGGCACATTGGTCTCATTCACAAATTAAAATCTATAGGCACCCCGGTATTATCTACTCAACACAATAACTAGTTTTCTATCAGACAGAACCTTTGCGGTTACAATAGACAATCACACATCAAACTCCAGAAATATACAAGCAGGCCTCCCCCAAGGTTCTCCCATCCTTTTTAATATCTACGTAGCTGACATCCCAGTAGCACCCAACACAAACATCGGGCAATTCGCAGATGACACCATCATATACGGATCCAGTTATTCATGCAATATCATAAGAAATAAGATTCAAAGACATCTTGCCAAAATAGATGAATGGGCTTCAAAATGGAAACTCAAACTCAATGCCGAAAAATCAAACGCAAAAATTTTCACACTCAGACAAATGTTCACCCCTCCCCCCTGCAAATTAATAACTCACCAATTCCCTGGACTCCACGTAATCAAAACATCAAATACCTAGGGCTAAATCTGGATACTAAGCTCAACTAGAAAGACCATATAAATGCAAAAACACACCAAGCAAAAGTAAAGATCCTTCAACTAAAGCCACTCATTAATCACAAAAGCAAACTCTTTCTAAACAACGCAATAGCCCTGTACAAAAATTATATACGACCTATTATCACCTATGCGTGTCCCATCTGGTTAAATGCCTTTATATACGACCTATTATCACCTATGCGTGTCCCATCTGGTTAAATGCCTCAAGAACCAATTTAAACAAAATTCAAATAGTTCAAAATAAATACCTCAGAGCAATTACTCAAGCCCCATGGTTCGTTTCAAATCATCAGCTACACAAAGAACTAAATATTCCGTACATTACCAAGATCTCCAGAAAATTCTACTCATACATCAACCAAAACGACCACCTATCCCACTTCAACCTCGCTCAAATCCCAGATTCCCGTACTAGAATCAAAAATAGGTTCCCAATTCAAGCTTTCTTGATCATGCAGTCAGAGTTTGGTAATAAGTAAGGCGCTTCATGAGCTCCCTTATCCTAAGTAGTTAGTTTTAGAATTAAGTTAATTTTAAGGTTAATTTAAGCCAACCAAATACATATGTAAAAGTACTATAGTACTGATCTATGTAAATTCAAGACCAATAAAAGAAAATGAAATGCAAAGGCCCAGTTCATCAAGCTCCGGGTATTCCTTCATTTGACGCAAAATTTCCGTGTATGTCGCCCTCTTTGGCTCTCACTAATACGGCATCCCGATGCTTGGGAAAGGAGTGTGATGGTTTCTTCCTCCTTGCCACAACTGTCTTCCATTCGCTCTTGGGTACATCACCAGTTTATTCTTCTTTGAGAACACTCTGTGTGTCTGTGTGTGTCTGTGTGTCTGTCTGTGTGTGTCTGTGTGTCTGTCTGTGTGTCTGTCTGTGTGTCTGTCTGTGTGTCTGTCTGTGTGTGTCTGTCTGAGTGTGTTTGTCTGTGTGTCTGTCTGTGTGTGTCTGTCGTATGTGATCAAACCTAGCTAGATCAAACCACACGTACATCTTTCCAAATTGAAGAAAACCCTGTCCATCGGTCTAGTTAATTTAAATTTTGAAAACATTCTTTAAAATTTGAGGTTACTTTCATGAACCCCCTTTTAAATTGTTTCTTTAAATTTCTAGTAAGAACAGAGAATAATACACATAAAGATGGCATAGGTCCCATTTTCACGGTTAACTCTGAATTTTCAAAAATTGCATAAGTTGGATTTTTTTCGGCGTCTTCCTACAACTATAAAATTGAAGACAGACTTTTCCTTCAAATGGAATTTCCAAATTTAAAAATTTTTTTTTAACAAGATTTTCTCAAAAAGGCTCCAAATTTTTTCTTTAAATGTTTGGTAGTGTTAGTGCCAAAGAAACCCTATACGATGACATAAACGCTCTATTCTTTTGTTTTTGGAGAAATTACAAAAATGTAATATTTTTGACTTGTCTCTCACGTCGGAAATATTTACACTAGGGGCGATTTCTTCACTTTATTAGATTTATTGATTTATTATGAGTATATGTTCTTTAAATAATGTCAAATAAAGTTTCTCGAAATCTCAAGTGTTCTCTAAAATGAGCTCAAAATTACGCATTTTGAGAAACACTCAAACGCCATTTTTTCAAAAATGGCTCTAAATTTTTTCGGCACAATTTTTCAATGGATAGTGCTAATTGCACTGTTTATTATGACGTAAAGTTCATTTTGCTGTATTCTTTTTTTCCAAAATTACACAAATGTAATTTTTTAAACATCTCTTACGCCATTAATATGCACATTTCCATCGATTTGTATACATTATTGCATTTGTGGGTGGAAGTATTTCAAATTACTTTTTCCGAAATCTCAATTAAAAAAGATTCCTGTGAAAAGAGCTACAAATTTTTCAATGAAAATTGCTACGGACGACGTTATAGCCTTCTTTAATAAATCAGGTTCTACTATTTGAAAACCGAAAAGTTGCGAAAATTTCAAAAATATGTTCTTTGAGCCGTAATAGATGGAAGCAGGCAATACTGGGGACAACATTGTACAGTACCAGTCCACCCCAAGGAAATTAATAAACTTTACTGCGAGAAAGTCTGTGCTATTCTGTAGCACCTCTATTTTATGTTACTATTTCTAGTGCACGAATACCAAAGTGAAACAAAACTGAAAATTACTCTTTTTTATTTTTTTAAATTAATTTAATAACTGATTCTAATATAGTACCCATATTTTTCAATTTGTAATAAGATTGTTTTTCAGTTTCGAACGACTATTTTTGAAAAATTTTGACCTAACTAATTATACAGGGTGAGTCACGTAACTAAGGTCACGCAGCGCTCCACCAGCAAACGAGCGCTCGGAGAGGGGAAAGGATCTTAGTATTTGAAGATACGAAACATATTCCAAATATTCACAAAACTGTTGCAGTTTTTTCCTGAATACCTAATGAAAAGAAAAAATGCAGGAAGATAATGCTAATAACTATCCCTATGTTTCTATCGTTAAGTTATTATTATGTGCTTCTTAACATTAAAATTGTGCGAAATGTGCAATATTCTTTGTACAGTCGTAATTATTTATCCTTATTGTGTTTTTTTTTTCAAGATCCATTTAATATTCTGCGATGTAAAAGACGTTTAATGGAGTTGAAGTAATAAACATTTTTTTTACAATACACACTTATGAAAAACCTTTATTTTCAATCCTTCAATTCCTTGAATCAAAGAAAGACAAAAAATCTGAAATCGCAAAGGGATGAAAAGCAGAGTTCAGGAGAAAATTACAACAGTTTTGTGAATATTTGGAATATGCTCGGTATTATAATACTAAAATCAGCTTCTCTTTCCCGAGCGGTGGAGCGCTGCGTGGCCTTGCGTGTAGGGCTGTTTCATTCAAAATTTCCGTTAAACATATGACACAAGAAAAATCAAAATGACTAAAAAAATGCTTATCTAACATATGACAATATGTATATCATTGAATTCCTCTTTTCACGCTCGTCATGATAGAATAAAAAAAATATGTATTGTTCCATTTGAAAAAGCAAAGTTACCTCAAGTATCTCGTAAAATACAAGTTATAAAATATAAATAAATACACTTATCAATTAGCCCTATTTCCTCATGCCCTTACGTGAAAACTGTATAGCAATAACTTGAACCGTTCAAAAGTTATAGTACTATCCTGCATATTAACGTGTAAAAGCCTGTGTACTAATAAGAATGTTAGAGACTGCATGCGTTCCCACGAGCGACATTGGTGGATACCCGGCGCGGATAATCGAAATCGACATCCCTTGAAGCTGAAAAAAGCCCCAGAAAGAAACAAATACCTATTAATAAAAGCAGGGAGAATTAATTGAGAGAGGAATTGCGACCATTACTGTATGTCCTCGACGCGCAGTTCGGGTAACCTCGGAGTATGATGCAGGCGCAATTTCAGCGAGTTGGAGCAACGCGCTCATGGGCAGTACACTTCCGTTGGCGATAGGGCATTCTTCGTCTTTTCGTGGTATTTGTTATTGCAGTTTCCTGTAGCTTGACAGAAGAGTCAACTGAAACATGGAGGAGAATAGCTGGATCACGTTCCCGGAATATGGAGACATACTGTAACTTCTCGGTGAATGCCTTGGCAATGCCAACTAAGGTAGCCGTTATTATCGGGAACGATTCGCGGATCGTCGCGGGCCTTGTAGACTTGTAGAGAAGGGAATAGTCACACGTTCATTTGACTATTCACTACTAAAACAACACTCTTGTTCTATTACAAAATTTGTAACGTAATACATAAAATAATGTACGCATAAATAATATAATACATAAAATAACAATTTCAGTAATCTTTACCTGTATTTTTAATTCATTCATCGCTAACTCGCATAAACAGTTCAGATGCTGCTTGCTTCGTGCGCAGAGGCCTTTTTGAATTCTAAATGTGTGTTTAAATTTTATGTTCTCAAATTCCTTTACTAACGTAAACATTCATAAATTCACAAATATTAAGATATTTATCAAATTTTAGAACACAAATCTAAACGTAAATTGAGAAGTGCAAAAAGCCTTGGGCCAGTGGAAGCGTATGCCACTGCAAATGATACTTTCGTAAACCTGAAATAGTACAGATTTTTTGTGCAATTAGCATGATATTTCGTGATAGTTATATCAAGATGAAATGCAAGAGTTGACGCTCTTCGAAGCCCAGATAATGTAAGCCGATGCGTCCTTCCGTTGCGCGCTGAACTGAAGTATTACAGCGTCGCCGTGCCGCGGTGGGATGTTTCACAGACCGTGCACAATTCAGGTGCCGTTTGAAATGGAAATTGTTGAACACTTTTGACGCATAGTAGCAAACGCAATGAATATTTTCAAAACTGTTAACATAGATACATTCAGATAATACCCGCGCAACATCTCCTCACCAATGTCCTACCTTCCCCTCTGGTACAATAAACAGTTGAAGATAAATCGCTCGCTCGCAGACACCACTGATGACAACGTGCTAAACATGCCATCTTTATAGGCGTGAAGCAGAAACTATTTGTTGTTGAAGGCGAAAATTAATGTTCGTGTTTTTCTCGAAAAATGTAAAGAAATGGCTAAATAAGTCTACGTCCTTCTCACAATACACACCGATGGGCTCAAGTCAGTATGCTTCTCAGTTTAAGAAATTCACCAGTCGCGACTAATGCACGACTGGTAAATTGCTGAAGGGATGTATTACCCCTTCAGAAATTTACCAGTCGTGCATTAGTCGTTTGATTCTAGAGTCCTCCGTGTTTAAATGTAGATTTGATTTTCAGGACGTTGACAAAAATCCGGTTGCTGCAAAAACCCTAGTGGGCGTTTTTGAAACTGATACCCCCACACTACCCCTACTTGTCCGAACCAACGGTCAAGAAAAGTTTCGTAGATATTACCACGGTTTTAGTGCAAGGTGCATTCAAAGTATGCGTGATGATTACCACTGACTAAGAGAATTGACCCGTACATCAAGAAGATTTCCTTTTCGGAAAAATATTAAAGAGGAATTTTCTTCTTAAATTGCCGATTGCCCTTTCAAGAAAGACCTTTAAATTTACACACACACACACACACACACACATACACACACACGCACACGCATGTATATATATATATATATATATATATATATATATATATATATATATATATACACAGGTGAGTCATGTAACTTTAGCATTTCCTGCAGATTTTGAACGGTTGAAGTTATTGCAATGCAGTTTTCACGGAAGTGCATGAGGGAATGGGGCTAATTGATACATGTCTTCATTTCTATTTTACCACTTATATTTTAAGAGATACTGAGGTAACTTGTTTTTTTCAAATGCAACTATTCACATTTTTACTTTCTCGTATGCATACGGGAGTAATATACCTAGTATAGAGAAAGTTATGTAATGCTGTGGAAAATCGATTTCGAGATTTCAACAGAAATACACATTTTCGGATCCCCTGATACCGAAAAAGTTTTGTTTTCTTTTCAAAACGTCCGTCCGTTCGGCCGTCCGTCCGTCCGTTCGGCCGTTCGCCCGTCCGTCCGTCCGTCCGTTCGTCCGTCCATCCGTCCGTTCGTCCGTTCGTCCGTTCGTCCGTTCGTCCGTTCGTCCGTTCGTCCGTTCGTCCGTTCGTCCGTTCGTCCGTTCGTCCGTTCGTCCGTCCGTCGGTCCGTCGGTCCGTCGGCCGTCCGCTCGGGCGTCCGTCCGTCCGTCCGTCCGTTCCTCAGTTCGTTCCTCCGTCTGTAAACACTACTAGCGCGTAAACCGTTCGTACGATCATTTCCAAATTGAAGATCTTGAATTGATCTGTCAATCTTGCTAGTTGAAGCTTTGGAATTTAGAAAAACATTCTTTAAAAATTGGAGATACTTTTTATATGAACCCCCCCGGACGCTTTCAAAATTTATGCACTTATAAAGGTTATAAATTTATTCACTTATAAACTTAATACACTTATAAAGGTGGCGTAGGTCCAATTTTCACGTTTAATTCTGAATTTTCGAAAATTGCAAAAGTTGTTTTTTTTTTTTCGATGTCTTCCTACAACTATCAATTGAAGACGCAGATTTTGCGTTCAAATAAAATTTGTTGTCCACAAATAGTTCTTTCATTAAGGTCATAAAAAGATTTTTGAAAATTTTAGTAGTTTCCGTGCCAAAGTGGGTGCAATATTTGCAATTTTAAAAAAATACTAAAACAAGAATTTCTCAAAAACGGCTCCAAAATTTTTTCTTTAAATTTATGGTAGGGGAAATGCGAAATGTACCCTATACGATGACATAAACACCATATTGCTCTAGTTTTTTGTTTTTTTCAAAAATTACAAAAATGTATTTTTTTACTTGTCGCTTGCATCGGTAATATATACATTACAGGCGATTTCTTTACGTTATTGTATTAATGAATACATGTGTTTTAAATAATGTGAAGTAAAATTTCTCGAACACTAAACAGTTTTGTGCTAAATGATTTCAAAATTCCGCATTTTCAGAAACGCTCAAACGCCATTTTTTCAAAAATAGACCCAACATTTTTATTCAAAGTTTTGCAAGTGGAAGTGGTAATGACTCTGTTTAACGTGTCGTAAAGTTCATTTTGGTGTATTCTTTTGTTTTTTCAAAAATTATACAATTGTAATTTTTTTGAAATGTCTCACACCATTAATACGCACGTTTCGATTGATTTGTATACATTATTGCCTTTGTGAGTGGACCTCAAATGACGTCCAATGAACTTTTTCGAGAACTCAATAGATTCCTGCGATAAAGGGCTTCAAATTTCGCATTTACAGTAACGCTTAAATTTCGTGTTGGACTGGGTGATGTGTCTATGGCGTTCGTGCCGTACATGGCCACCATGGCTTCGGTTGATTGATTTTTTCGTGTTTCCGGGTGCGTCAACTGCTTCGGTCATTAGTCCCGTTAGTGTAGCGCATGCTTTTTCTCGGGAGATGGCGGTGATCTTCCCCCGCTGGATGGCGAGATTCGGCGCCGACCTATCGTCGGCTAGTGGGGTTTCGCCCTAACCAGGACTCTCCCACCAGCGGGGCACCGCCCCAGCCGGGACAAGCTCTAAGCTCCCGATCGGTCTCCCGGAATATGTGGTAGTGTAGTGCATGTTAGTGTGTGTGTATAAGGGGAGAGGATAGAACAAGGAAGAGAAAGGACAGATCACGCGCGGTCCGTGGCCCATATTGTAGGGTACTACTCCGGCATTCGCCTGGTGTTGATCGGATAAACCACGGAAAACTACCGATCAGAGCAGCCGGCCGCTAGAATTCTCCTCCAGACAGCGACTGAATTCGACCTAGCTGAAGAGCTAGTGTCGAAAATCCTGCCGCCGCGGCGCTGCCGTCAGGACTCGAACCTACGACCTGCCGGTCAGAAGCGCTACAGTGACGTCAGTTTGACATCAGTTGATGCACTGAGCTACCGATCCGTGGCTTCGGCGATACGCTGGCCTAAGGGTGCGTTTATGTTGGAGCAGCGACAAACGATGAGAGCAGCGCTACGAGCGAAGCAACGAGAACGTCCACATGTAAACAGATGGAAGTGTTCATGTGACAGCGCGCTGATCACGGATCAGCGCTGCGACCCGATAAGAGCGAAGAAAACCCTTGGGTAGGTTTTCGCTGCTAGTATCGCGCTGTTCCGCAGTCTTCACAGCTGGCACACTTCAGTGTTTTGCATGTCGAATAACATGAATGCTGAGAAATTGATCACTTGTTTTATTGTTAGGAGTCAATTTTGGGACAAAAGGGACACAAATCGCCGCAATAGCTTCGTTTTAGACAAATTGTGTACCGCAGAAATGAGTACAACACGTAAGTTTTAGAGGTTAGGTTACATTCGTTTTTCACTGAACGACAAGTATACAAATAATTACGGGATAACTGCCATTTTTATTGTTATATTGTGTTGTGCAAAACTAATTGTTAACTTAGATAAAAGACATAATCATCTGCCAGTGATGTTTTATTCTGAATCATTTTTTTGTATTGCAAACCCTCAGAAGTTTTGTTCACTTTGTTTGCCATAATAAACCAATTTCATCTGTTAATGAATTTGTAAATTGCATCCACACCTTGTAAAACTATAGAAAATAATTTATTGTAGTTGTGAGATATTGACCCAGAATGATTGAGATGATTAATTCTTATGTGCTTGCTGCCCATGGCACACAATGTGGGTGCAATTCAAGGAAGTATAATTTATAACAGAAATTTTAAAATGAAACAAATGAACTTATTTTTAATTTTATTAGTTTAATTAAATGATTGGGATGTTTTATCAGTGAATAACTATCACTGAAGAACAATATGAATAAAATGAAATGCCAGAAACAGAATATTTTTTTTATTTTTAAACTAGAAAATTTATTGAAAAAGAATTATCTAAATTATTGCTTTTCATAGTACATGTATCTCATTTCCTAGAACTACATTTCGAAGGGATGAAAATTGAATGTTTGAAATTAATTCAAAATTGAAGTGATTGAGATCAGCTAGTCCCAAGCCACAATTTGGCAATATATTGAGATGTTACACTACAAAGCCGTCAGCCTTCCGTTTTGTCATAGTTTAAGATTTAAGAAACAGTTTTAAATAAAACAAATATGCCATTTACCTTTATCACTTCCCTTATAATATATTTTCCTTGGAATTCAGAGTAGTTTTTACTTCAGAATACAAAATCATTTATTTACATTGGTCTTTGCAAAACTCAATCATTTTAGAAGATATCCTTTGTATCCTTGGATAATATTTCATGAAAAACTTACAAAATTTTGGGAGAGAGTGATATGTTCAGTCAACATGAACAGAGGACACCTAAAATATTAATCATATGGAAATGTTTTTAAAACTAGATGGTTTATTGTACATGTAATCTTCAGACTTTACATTCAGTTAAATTAAACACAGACAAACCACCACATATATGCTCTTTACAGACAATAGGAAACAAATACTGAGAATTCAATTAAGATTGGTAGAACTAACAGCAAAATTATTGTCTTTGACAATATTAAAATGAGAAGAATCCTTTCTTATTTTAAGACAATAACAATGATTTTGAAGATGTTTTAATTTTTCATATTTACTCCATGATATATATTGCACAACAGATATTTTTCTTATATTACAGAATAAACAACCATAAAAAATACTACTTCAAATTAATTATTATCTCCTTTTAAATACTGAAAATGTACCAATCTGAAAACTGTTTTATAAAATGAAACTTGACAGACTAATAAAATATTAGAAAGACTATGAATAATAGAAATTGGCAGAATGGGAGACCACTGCACACATTTGAAATTTTCTGTACATAGTCACTTTCTTCACACAATTTCACACTTGTCTTCACTGTTTTTATTTTTCATACAACCTGGCATAAAATACTGTTATGTTTGTGAGATTCACATAGGCATATAGTACACAATACATTTCCTTTCCTCCTTAGAAGACACAATTCCATAATTTTTTCTTAAACATTCATTCACATACAACCAGATTTCTTTCAAGAGACTAGGCATCTTCTCTCTGTAAAGAAAAGGACAGGCCATTGAGTTCCTCAAATGAAATCAATCACTAACCTCAATACTAAATGGTATATTATAATTATAACCCTGCTGGAAATATACATCTGTTTCTCTTTAACAGTCAATGTAAATATGTTTATATGTATGACACTTAATTTTCCATAAACACTAATGTGCATTAACACTCATTATTGTAGCCATGGCAGCTTACCTCTATAATCATCGCAACTTCAGGCAGGATATCACTTTAGACAATTTTTTTACGTGTCTGACTTTCTAAAATTCTCATCACATTCATTGAAGAGTTTTTCGTCAAATGACGACGCATCGATGAAAACGCCAAGAAAAATATGAAATAACAATACATTTCCAAAACAAATCACTATTAAATTCGCTCGCAGTATAAAAACTTCGAAATACGTACGCTCTAGGACTAACTCTCTCGCGGGCTGCACACAGCTGCTTGCTGCATGTTGCAGACTGCGAAGTCACACATCTCTCTCACCAAGCATGCCAATATCCAGCCAAGAAAAATACTTAAGGTGTAATGCTTCCATTGCATAAGGGAATGATGTTGAGGTTGACTCCTACTGCGCTTCAACTTAAACGGTAACCAAAAGTTCCTAAGCCAATTGAAGTAAATATGGCGGGTGATTTACATAAGGTTGGTATTGAATTGACAAGTTAGTTTCGCCGAATGTCCTGTAGATGTCTCTGGTGGATTTGGAGTGGCGCTGCTTCGCACTGCTCCGACATGAACACAGCAGCGCTGCGATTTCGCAACACCTACTCTCTCGTCGCTCTCATCGTTTATCGCTGCTCCAACATAAACGCAGCCTAAGCCGGCTGGGCGGCGCTGCACTGCCACTAATTATAATTATTTTCTAATAATTATTAGATAAATTAGATTTTCTTTGTACGGCGCACTGTTCACTAGACTTCACACCGACACTAATACTTAAGTACTTTAAATAGAGTATACTTGTCGAAACAGTACTTCACTTCCGTTGATACTGAGCAGAGTGGAGTGCGATGTGTACCCTACCACTGGTCGGAGCGAACTGTGCAATAACTTAACGGTTTAAAAACTGCGGGAGTTGCTCGAGTTAGGTTGTATTCAAAGTTTTACAGAATTCGACTTTTGACATTGGGCTACCGTGCACTGAAGGAAGGGGCCTTCAAGCACACATTGCCTGTACAAAACGAAAATCACTAAAATTGGCATTGGCTCTTCTTGCACTAAGTCACATGTACATGCCAAAGAACGCTGACTGTTTTGTAACCTTCATAAAACAACATGGACACAAAAATCCTGTAACTATGCTACTGTTGGTTAAGGAATTACCCCAACCTGTACCTTAGATGCAATATATATATACAAACGTAACCATACTTCTTATATGGATTTATACACTCTGGAAAATAAATAAATCACTATTCGTCTTATAATAATTGTAACTGAGGAAGAAATATCACAATTTAAAAAACCTGAATTGAAAATATTATGTGCAAGAGAAACATTTATAATGACACAGATGTGATACGGATACATGTTTTGTAGTGAAGACAATTTTGAAAAAAGCTACAATAAACAAAGCATAAATACAGTTTTTCTATTTTTTTAGTGTAATTTTTTATACATTTCATGCAGATGGATGATCTTGGCTGTCCGGGTGACGCCGCGTCGAAGGCTCTGATGCCGACGTTTCGACCATCTTTTCGTGGTCTTCCTCAGGGCTGATCTGCGAAAAAGACCACGGAACTGAGACACACTTGAGGAAGACCACGAAAAGATGGTCGAAGCGTCGGCAACACCGAAACGCGGCGTCACCCGGAAAGCCTAGATCATTCACATGACTCCGGCCGCGGAAGCCTACAACTTTACTTTTCATGCAAATCTAAAAATTAGTACCAACATTGTTAAATATGAATTAAACTCTAAGTTCTTGCTAAACCGAAACTTTGCTGTACATATACCAACGTAAAAGTTAAGCTTAAAACAAAAGTAATAACTATAACAACAAAAATAATATTGTTTTAATTACAGGTTCCTCAGATGTGGGGAGAAGCAGCTTACCCATCTCTAAAAAGTCTTTCTAGTTGGATTTTTGATCTACAAATGAGAATTGATTTCATTTATGTAAGTTACATATACAGGTGAGACACGTAACTTTAGCACCTCCTATAATTTTGCAGGTTTCACGAAAGTGTACCAAGGATTGGTGTTAATTGATACAATATATTCGTTTCGATTTTATCATTAATTTTTAAGAGATATTTAGGTAATTTTTTTCAAATGGAAATATACACATATTTTTAGTCTATCAAAACGACCGTAGAAAGACGAATCCAATGATATTGTCATACGATAGATAAGCATTTTTTGAGTAATTTTGATTTGTTTTGCGACTCGTGTTTAACATAGACTAAAATATGTACAATTCCATTTGTATCAACAACGTTACCTCAAAATCTCTAAAAATACAAATGATAAAATAGAAATGAGTACACCCATTAATTAGCCCCATTCTCTCATGCAATTCCGTAAAAACTGTATTACAATAACTTACCCGTTCAAAAATTGTAGAAGGTACTAATGTTACGTGACTCACCCTCTATCTTCTTTAGTTTTATAAATTTAAATTTTATTATTTTACATTCAAAAAACTAAAAACCATCAGAAGTATATATGTGTACGAGAAATATGTATGAAAAGCATATTTACTTCTCATGGTTCTCTCTCTCTCTCTCTCTCTCTTCCTTTCTTTCTTTCTAGGAAGGGGTGAGGGGAGGGGAAGAGAGAGAGGTGTGAGAGACGAAAGAGGAGAAGGGAAGAGAGAGGGGGAGGAAGAGTACATAGTATTCAGTATTCTATAATGAATTTCATGAATAATGGCCGATTCAGTTTTCCGAAAATATTTTGACTCAGAGCAAATCAAGTTTAAATTTTACTTCGGGGTGCGAAATTCAAACAGGATTTCCCATCACAGCTGACTCCGTCGTCTGGAATATGACTGGGCGTTGAGTCGTTTCGCGGCACTATCGGTAACACGGTCGAGAGAGCCTAACATCGCATGTCACACACTAGAGTACTATAATGGCATAAATGTTTTATGTGCACTATTCGTTAAAGCTTTTTAAAATGCATTTTTGTTGTAATTTATAACCACGCTATGCAGCAGCTTATCGATATGCAACACGGATCACCGTCTAATCCTTATACAGAGTGTCCCACCATCTATGGGCCACTCCCATAACTTCTAAACGGTTCAGGATATCGAAATGAAGTTTTCGCTGAACAATGCGTAACCATAAGGCAAGTAACATGTCGTAGAGAAATTGTCTATAATATTTTTAGTTTTCGAGAAATTTAATAATCTTTGACTTTTTAAATGGAACTTAATATTGTTCTCTCCAGCAATGGATAGATAATAAAAATAGGAATAAAATGATGTATCGTATGTTAGTGTCCCACTACCAAATCAACAATAAAAAATCTTAGTTTTCCCTTGTGGTCGTAGCAAATCATATTATGTCCATAACTACCACCCCGATAATAGTTAAAAATAATTACTATCCAGTCGTTCTCTAGTATGTGAACCAAACCATTTGTCTGGAAAAAGTCGTGATAATAAATTGGGCTTAAAAGTTACGAATTTCTCCTCGTTCCTCTGAACTAATATTTCTTGTAGAACACACGAATCTAATTAGAATATGTTGCTTTCATAACAACGCTCACTTCTATTTTCAAAGATGTTGACTCTTCCTACTGGATTGCACGTGATGGCAAATGATAATCAGCATTCACCAATAACAAATAACGAATTTATTTATAAATTTTGTAACAAAGTATATCATTCTTTTTGGTCATGACCTTTGCTATAGCGCTACAGAACCTGTTATCCATGAGAATCTTGGGCGCTGTCCTGGTAAAGGATGTCTCTCCGTAGACTTCAGCAATGGGCCTCGTCCAATCTTCTTTCTTGCTACCGACCAAATACGTATCTTTTCGTTTCTTCTCATAAACCACTATGTACTACACTGTTAATCCATTGGCTCTCCATCCTCATTCACCTGCTTGAATTTCTACAAGTTCTAATACTCCTTATTGTTTATTACCTAAGCAAAATCGTAAGTGCTGTTAAAATATTACCATATAAGTTCACCAAGTTATTATCGGGTTCCTATCATCGGAGACTAAGTTCGATTATCATTGTCAATCTGGTATGTCACATTATAAAATATAATTTAGCATAATATTTTAATATACTTGCATAATTTTAGAAAATATACCTATTTGCTTAATATAGTTAAGTTTTACTCTTCCGACTTCACAAGAAGGTACTTCATAAGAAGAGAAAGTTATGTAATCGTGCTCCGAAAACGAGAATTTTGGAGAAACGGCAGAAAAACTCTTATTATCGATTCCTGGTACCGAAAAAGTGGATAAATACACTTCCTAAATTTTAAAACATAATCCCTAACACGTGGTGAAGCCAGAGATCATGTTTTCTGGGTCCTTGATATTGAAAAATTGATGGACGGCAAAACGTCTGTCTCCCTATCAGTTTGTGGTCAACGCAACCCGTTCAGCCAATTACTCCAAAATTGATATTCCGCGATAGATCTGAACGAATACGAGGCTTTGAGAGTTTCAAAAGAATATTTTGATTTTTGAAGATTCTTTACATGAAGCCTCAAAACCATATTCAAACTTTCTCAAAATTTTTTAAATTCAAATTTGTCCACGAATAGCGTAAAGAAAGCTTAAGAGAATGGTGCAGGTCTCAGATTTTTTGAAAATTGCAAAAGAGCAAATTTAGAGGCATCTTCCTACAACTAATGAAGATAGATATTTTTCAATTAAATGTGTTCTTTAAATACAGATCTTCGAATAAGTCCATGTTCAATTTTCCGAAAATATGCGTAGTTTTTGTGTAATTTAGTTCGAAGTAGTGAAAAGTATAAATTACAATTTAACAATTAACAGTTAACAATTTTTTCTCTCAAAAATTGCTTTAAATTTGCTTCTCATTTGTAATATTGGGCAGTAAGATATGGTGCTAGTCCCATTTTCGGCTATCTCTCCGGTTTTCTTGAAAATTGAAAAAATAAAATTGAAAAACGCCTCAAAACTACGAAATTGGAGATTGCTATTTTTCTTTATACAAAATATGTTGTAAAAAATCAGCTCTTTTAAGGAATAATGTTCATTTAATAAAAAAGTGATATCGTGTAATGTGTGTCAAAAATGAATGCAATTTCTAAAAAAAATATTTTCTCAAAAAATAAACCAAAAATGTTTCAATTAAGTTTTTCATCGTATGTAACAACGTATGGTAAACTAGTGGTGGTGCAACAGCACATACTTTCTCGTATTATTTCTAACTTCTGCCATATTATACTGCATAAACATGCAAAAGTGTTTTCAACCAGCAAAAATTATTTTCCGTGCAGAGGTTTGAAATCAGGTCCTCCCAGTCAACTCACCGTCACCCATACCACTACGCTGCAAAGGAGCCGTGAAGTACGAACTTGAGCCGACGCTTAAAAATGTAATAGTGTCAACCCAAAATTTTTCCAACACGCAATTTTTGCAATTTTCAAAAATACAGAGAGTTTGCCAAAAAATGGGACTAGCACCATAGTTTTACTTCTTCGCCCTTACGAAAGCACTCCGTAAGAAGAGAAAGTTATTACTTTCTGGACCTTACGAAGGTACTTCCTGAGAAGTTATGTAATTGTGCTCCGAAAAACGGTGAATTTTCGGCAGAAAAACTGTTATTGTCGGTCCTTGGCAACGAAAAAGTGGATGAATCCAGTTGCTGAATATTGAAAAAATTCTCTAACTCGTGGTAAAGCCAGTATCCATGTTTTCTGGGTCCTTGATACCGAAAAATAGGTTGTCGGCAAATGTCTGTGCATGGTCAATGCACAGACCTTTTTTTGTTCCTCATAACACTGGCTAACTTCTGTAAAAATGAGTTTAAATAGGTTTTTTAGTTTTCAGCTGTGATTTTTCTTGCTGGCTCCCGGCCTATAAGTTTTTCCTCGTCACGAAGTTACAGAAACTGGGACAATTTTAAAGAAAAGCTCTATTTTTGCCTCGACCGGGAATCGAACTCGCGTCTACACCACGGGAATCTAGTACGCTGCCCTTGAGTCATCCTCAAGGCTATTTATTTTTCAATTTTCTTGTTTAAATAATTATATGTTTAGAGCCAAATAGTAAAGGATAGGGTTTTTAGCCATCGAAACAATTACGAGAATAGTGAAAGTCCATTCAGAAATTGAATACTCATCAAGTGACAATCTTGCCCCTTTCTCAACTTTTGCTCCTCTTGATTTTTCGTGAGCCCCATTAAAATACCAGATCTGTTGAACTTCATAACACTGGTTAACATCTCAAAAAGTTTGTTTTAAGCTATCATACATGTTTTTTCTTGGTGGCTCTCGGCCTAGATCGATCTGACCGTACTTAAGGCTTTTGGGGGTTTGAAACGGATATTTTGGTTTTGGAAGGTACTGTACATGAAGCGATCATTTACGGTTTTAAGCGACGACTCGAGTTCGACCCATAAGGTGCTTCTGTGGTGTAGTGGTATAAGTGACGACGAGTTAACTCTGAAGGATCAGTGTTTGGGTCTCGGAGCGGAAACATTCTTGCTTGTTGAAAATACATTTGCAGCTTTATGTGTATAATATGTAGTATGATATAGCAGTGCCGTTAGAAATAATACAAGAAACTATGTGATTTTGTAGTACCATTAGTTAATTACTAATTAGATACTCTAGTATCTAGCTTCTTTGGTTCATTATCACTGAAATGCGGTAGGATTCACGATTTGTATTCTGGTATTCCCGTGATTTCTACTAGAGGTCAGAGAAAAGGAGGAAAACAAAAATCTCTCCAATTATGAACATATGCTTTTATGAACGTTCCTAATCCTCTAAAAACACGCCATGCAATGAAGTATTGAGTACATGCTTCAATATTATGTTACGAGGACCTTGAATAAAAATTTACTTTCCCCTACCAAGTTTTGTACCAATTAACTTTATTTTTCAAGAGAAATAATGAAACAATATATTGTTCAATTAATATTAAGAAATTTCAAAACTATTTTTCTCTTTTATAGATTTGGTTACTTAACGGCAAACCTGTGTCATTCTGGATATCTGGATTCTTTTTTCCTCAAGGTTTCTTAACGGGAACATTACAAACTCACGCCAGAAAATATGGTTTGCCCATTGATGAGTTAAATTTTGAGTTCGATATCCATAGCGTAAAGATACGCCAAGATAAGATATTTACTGCTCACGTCGAAAGTGGCAATGAAGATGTTAGTAATTTTTTTTTTAATCCTAATTTAAACATTCCACTTTCATTGTATTTTCTTGTATCCGGTCATAACTATTTCTTTTTTAATAGGCTAAGGAGTTGTATCTAGGATTGAATGAACCCCAAGATGGAGTATACGTGCATGGAATATTTATTGATGCAGCCAACTGGAATTCGGTGCAAAGAAAGTTGGTTGATGCTAAAGGCGGTAAGTAAGTAACATTTTTAAGAAATCGTGTGAATATACACTTGCAGTTCATTTCTCCTCTAAGAGAGGTACAATTCAATGGGGCATGCAAGAACCTGATATGTTACATTTTTGAGGTTTTGAGATACAGAGGTGTAAAGATTTCAAACTCGAATATTGTTTTCCATACTTCGAATTAAAATTTATTTTTATTGGGTGGTAAAACATTACAGAATTATGTCTGTAAATCATCATTAGCTTGTTTTTAGAAATATAGCGTACACAGCAATTTTTAGAAGTTTTGACACTAGCATCATCATACTTGAGTGCAAGAACCTGATATGTAACAATTCACTAAGATTAATCCTGATTCATTTCATTTCAGTTCATTATCTGGTTCTCTACTTCACTTTATTCTTCTAAATCATTACTATAATGCCCATGATATTAAATTCTTAGTTATTTAGGGCTTCGTGTTACACTTTGGATGCTTTTATAGTACTCCCGAAACTCACATGGAATGTACGATAATAGCTTTCTCAAATCCTGTATTTATGCAGCTGAGCGCTTTTTCTGGCAATGAAAAAGGTAGATAACTTTGAGTATTGATTTTACCTGTCTAGGAGACGTTGACTACTTGCCAGTCAGCTAAATCAGTGTACGAGTAAGCAAAGAAAACGCAACCTGGTTTGTCTTTCCTTATTTCAATTTTCGAAGCTTTATGAATTTTCATTGTGTTTCCTTTAATACATGTTTTGCAGAAGACTAGAGACGCGACAATAGGAGAAAGGAAAAAGAACGTCTCTCTCTCTCTCTCTCCCTCTCTCTCTCTCTCTTCCTCTCTCTTCTCTCTCTCTTTCTCTCTATCTCTCTCTATACTATCTCTCTCTCTCTCTCTCTTCTCTCTCTCTCTCTCTCTCTTTCTCTCTATCTCTCTCTATATCTATATCTCTCTCTCAATCTCTCTCTCTCTCTCTCTCTCTCTCTCGCGCGCGCGAGCGCGCACACGCGCTCTCTTCATTTTTGTTACATGGAAATGTTTGTTTCGTTTTGCTTCCTTGATAATGTTTACCTACTGCTCTGAAAAGTAAACTGCTAGTGTGGACTTCTTTCTTCTCAGTAATCCCAAAATCTCTGTCACAATAAAGAAAGGTGTCCTGGGAGATTTATGCTGCACTTCATTAAAGAGACGTAGATCATGTACTACCACAAAGAAATAATATTTGTATTCTTGTTCTGGCCACCTTAAGAATCAGACCAAGGTATTATTTTTTCTGCTAGAATTTGAGTAATTTTGAAAATAAAAGATCAAACATGATGCTATTTCTTGTTTACTAGCTAAGTCCTCTGCCAAGACTTGCATTGAATCTTCATCTGCATCATATTCTCGGAGGTTGTAAGTCTACAGTTTCTTGGAGTAGAAAATCACTTTAGTATGGATATGAGGCAGCGGCGGCTCGTGAGTATTTGCACGTTCGCATGTGCACACCCAAATAACTGCGGTGCAATGTTTCTTATACATTTCTTAACATGAGGGGAATACTAGATCTCTCAGAGCGTTTCCGAAACATGGTATTTCAAAACACGCGCCGTTTGGAAGCAGCGATTGACAGTCCGCCGCCCATGCCCTTCGTGACAGCAGGCTAGAGCACACGCGGGAAATGCGAGCGAGCAGCCGGGGACGTAGGCTCCCGTGGGGCTGAAGGGGAAAGAGGGGGAACATGGTGGCACACTTCGGGCCGTGCGGATATTACTGCGCAGGCGCGACCTCTGGAAATGCCTTGACATGTCGTGAAGATATAACACTCGACTAGCACAAGTTTTTAAGAGAAGTAAGTGTGGCATTTATGGAAGAAAGTGTGAGATATCTCTCCACTTGAATGAGCTCTCATCCCTTCCAAAGCAATTCTTCGATAGCGCGCGAAACGCAACCGCATTGCTGTGCAGTGTTGCATTCATAAGTATTGTGTTAATCGAATGTTATTTGCATATTTTAAAGAGAGTTGCAATTACAAATCCACCCCTAAGCATGTGAAAATTAAAATGTACTGTATAAAGGTATGTAGGAGGCTACTTTTTAATGCGTTTTGAAAAACCAAAGTTAGAGTGTTCGTTTTTCTGTGAAGTGTGTTTGTACAACTGACAATGAATAGCGTCAAAAATATTAAAATAACATAAATGGAAAAGTCACTGATAAAATTGCTGAAAAGAAACAGCATTTACTGAAGCGACACAGACTGTGTTTCGTCAGTCAGTGTAGACGACAAACTATCCAGATTTTTTTAGTATTGGGTATAGACTCTTTAAAACTTAAATTTGTACAGCGAGTTTATGGAAAATACTCCATAGCAAAAGTGCAAGTAAAAAAGTTTCGAATCAATGTGTTCCTTGGCACCCTTTGAAAAACGTTCTGGAAGTGCCGAATCATATGGTAACACGAACAAGTAGTAAATATTTCGGAGGGGTCCTTGCCGAGCGAAGTCGAAACGAATGTTGTGAAAAGTATTTTTTTTAACAACTGTTTATTCACACTTTGTTCTTTACATTATTATTCGGTGAATTATTTAGAAATAAAAAATAACTTGAATGAAGAGTTGTCCTTTGACAGCACTTCTCAGATAAAAAGTTGATTTTTTTAACTTAATCCACGTATTACATTTTTAAATGACCATTGCAATTTAATTGTCATTTTTGTTACTATTTTATTTACATCTATGGCTGAGATCTCGGGGTTGGTGTCGTTTCAATCTTCTGAGGTCTTCACTGTTGTCCAGCATGTTCACTGCCAGGTAATTTGGGTGTTTTCAAGTCTTTTTTCGTGTTTTTACTAAATTCTGTAATGGCCTGATGGATAGTTAGAATTTGCAAATCAGAATGTAATGTATTGTTAGATACATACCATGGTGCATTTTTTATGTACCATAGGACTGTCGACTGAAATCTTTGCAGAATTTCAACATTCGAATGCCTAGCTGTTCCCCAAAGTTGTATACCGTAGGTCCAAGCTGGTTTTAATATTGCCTTGTAAACAAGTAATTTATTACAGAGAGAGAGAAGCAATTTTCTACCGATCATCCAATAGTTTGTTTAGTTTTAGGTCCATCTTCTTTCGTTTTTTAAGATGTTAGTCTTTGTTCGAAGTGCACAAGGCAATATTTTACTATTTCAGTTTGTGGTAATTGTTTGTCATTCATTTTTACGGGGGGAAAATAATTTTTTCTCAGGGTGAAGGTTATGTGAGAAGATTTATTTTCATTTGGTTTAATTCTCCATTTCTTAAACCACTCGCAAATTTCATTCAAATTATTTTCTGGGATGATCCAACTCGATGCTTCAACAGGATCGTTGTTGGTAACTACTACTGCTGTGTCGTCTGCATAGGTGTATTTACTTATTTACTTATTTATTTTACGTCAAAAAAAAAGTTAAAACTGCGTATGACGTGCTATGGAGAAAAGTGAATTCTGTGCACATTTTCAAAATTCTGTGATCCCTACACTGTCATATACAACTTGAATTTTGAAAAAAAAAGCTGCCATGTAATAAAATCTATTTGCAAGCAATAATATTAATATAGCAATAAGCAATAAATTTTGGGTTCTTATCCATGTTGCCCTTCGGAATAATACTTCCTGCCGCGACAACATGGAAACGATAATTTGAATAATTGTATTTCGCACTGAATTCTAGAAGACGTGCACAGAAGATGAAGTTACATTTATGTCTAGAAGCAACACAAGGGGCCATCTCAGCATTTGCTCAATGGATCAGGGAAACTGGACGAAAAACCTCATCGAGCTGGGAATCATTGACCCGGAGGCTACAATACAATACTTGTTACACGTTGTTTATACACATTTATACAGTTCAAATGTTAAATAATGCATTCTGTATAATTGTTAAAATTCATGTTACTTTTCTTGTGATGCTCAGTATAGTCTCTAAGTGTATAGAAACAATTATGCAGCAGAAACGATTTCACTTTTGATTTAAACTTTTCTATTGAATTTAATCGTTTAATGTCATCTGGCAAAGTGTTGTAACATAATGTACATATATTGTATGTGAATGTTTTGTAATGAGCTGTTGATACTGTCACCTGATGAATATGATTTCTACGTCGAGTGTTATAGTAATAGACATCGGCATTTTCTGAAAATATACTTCCGCCATTAAGCAAGTCATTTTTGACAAAAACACTGATTCGTAAATAAACAGACAAGGTAATGGTAAAATTTCAAAATTAATGAAGAAAGGCTTACCAGAATCACGTGGGTGGAATTTGGTTATTATTCGTACAATTCTTTTTTCTAATCTTAAAGTCTGGGATAAGATGTATTTCCCCAGAATATTATGCCTTATCTCTGGCGGGAATGAACATTCGCGAAATATACACAACGAGCAGTATGAAGGCTGACTGAATTTGCAAGAATTCTGAACGCGTAGCATAATGAACTTAATTTTGTGTTCAATTCATTTAAATGGACTTCCATTTAAGGTTTGACTGAATTGAGAGACCTAAAAATTTTGTTGCCGTAATATCAGTCAATGGTATACCGTTCATTTTCAATGGAGCACAGAACTGTTTATTTGAAATGGAAAACTGCATTAAAACCGTTTTCTTTTCGTTTACTATTAATTTGTTATTTCGGAACCAATTTGAAACATCTGATATTGTACTATTTACTGTTTCTTTATTGCAAAGGATGTTCGTATCATCCGCAAAGAGAACCGTTCTTCCGTTTCGAATCGTCGAGGGCATATCGTTTACGTAAAGTAGGAACAGAATAGGGCCTAAAATCGATCCGTGAGGAACTCCACATGCAACGGGCAAAGAGTCGGAAAGGTGCGTACGTAATGTTCCATCATTCCAGTAAGGTATTTCCACTCTCTGAGATCGTTGTTTAAGGTACGAACATAACCAATCTAGAGCAATACCACGAATTCCATATGAAGGTAATTTGGAAAGTAAAATGTCAGGATCAATGACGTCAAAAGCTTTTGAGAGATCTAAAAATAATCCAATAGGTGCCTCGTTTTGATCCAATGATGAGGGGACATCTTTAAGAAAAGAAAATTGGCTGTTTCCGTTGATTTTGATTTTCTAAATCCATGTTGGCAATCTGAAAGCGCGTCGTGTTTAGTGAGAAAGGTTTCTATTCGTACGTAAAAAAGTCTCTCTAATATTTTTGAAAAAACTGATAGAAGAGAAATGGGCCGATAATTTTGAGTTTCATTTTTGTTTCCTTTTTTGAAGAGCGGCTTAATTTTAGCTGTTTTGTAAATATCTGGAAACGTTCCCATGCATAAGGATGCATTAAATATGTTAGTTAACGGGTGTATACTAATGGCATATGCACAGGTCTTTAACAAAGAATCCAGGAATTCATCGAAACCGGAGGAATATTTATTTTTTAGTTTACCGATTATTTTGAGAATATCATAGGAAGAAATTTCGGAAACGAACATCGTGTCTAAAATTTTGGGTGAACTGTCTATTATTGATTTTTTTTGGCTGAAGACCATTAGTGAGATCGGCAGCAATTCTCGCAAAGAATTGGTTAAAGAGACTAGTTACATACACGAGAGACGTTGCATACAAATTATTTTAAATCGTATTGAATTTAATCTTCTTCATTATCGTCTTCTACAGTCAGCACAATTTCATCAGTATCAAAAATATGACACAATTTTGCAGCTGGTTTAATTTTGCGGGACAGTTACCGAGCATGGGACAAATAGTATACGATTCCTGCTAAGTGAAAACAACCACAAAACAGTTCGTCTGCCATTAGCGCAATCACATCATATGATGAGGGCTGGTGGAGGAAGCCGTATTCATTTGAGTTTGAGAGGAATCGCGGTGCGGAGGCACTTTTGTCGCCAGTGAGGGGGTTATCGCAGGCTTACGAGGGTGGTGGTTTGACACGGGTTGGAGGCCAGGAGCAGCGCCACAGGTTAGCACGCTGGGGTACTCAGGGTCAGGCTGGGGCGGCTAGTCTCTGGAATTGTAGTGCTGTGGAGTGCAGCGGTAGTTTCCGGAGGAAAGTGAATATTGTACAGTCATTGTAAAGAAATTTGTAAAATACCCTCCGTGTCTGTGTTTCTTTCACATCACGACGACGTCACGCAGGATAATCCCGCTTTTGATAAAAGTTTATTTTCCAGTTGATTATGTAATAGTTTATATTTCTTACCCATCACACCATGGATATATACCACGCATATATTTCTATGGTAAAATGATATGATTTTCAACCTGAAAAGTAATTTTCCTAGAAAAGTGATAATCTTATGAGGTACATGCGTATAAATGACAAAAAAGATTAATGTTTTTCAATATGACGCACCAATAAGAAAATCATCGATTTTTTTAAGTTTTAATTTTTAAGACGCACCAATAAGAAATCTGAATAAAATCAGTAGTAAATAACACATTAATACCAATTTGTAGGATGTTTTCGGAGTAGTCACCTTAGAAATAAAACATAGAAATATACCAAATAATATTTTTTTAAAAATAGAATTTCCCTCCAAACTTTTTTGAAAAAAAACTCTAATATACGTTTAGATGTCATTTATGTCATACATTTTTCAGAACTTTATCTCTGATCAATAATATAAAGAAAATCATAAAACCAGAAATTCTTTTCTTTTTTCTGATGTCTTAGAAGATAATCAGGCAGTCGCTCTTAGATTTGGGGAAAATAACTTTCAAAATAACACTAAACATGCCCTTTATTCGAAATTGAATTAATGTTGGGGGCATTTTTATCCCCACCCCATATCCGGCTACAACCTTTAAGGTCTTTCCCCTACCTCTTATCTTTTCATTACTACCTTGGTGTACTTTTTTTTAAATTTTTATTTTGTATAGGATTGTCTTACAAAGTTTAGTTTAGAAGAAACTCTTCATTTGTATAGTTGACTTATATCTAATTCTTATATACTAACTCTAAACTACAATTGACGAGGGGACTCACCGAGCACCTCTAAAAATTACTGAAGTTTGAAAAAATGTTGAGAAAAGAATGAACTGGATATCGGTTTTTTATTCTAGTTGGGTTTTCATTATATTTTCCCAAATTTATATGTCTATCATGATTGATGAGTGTTAGATTGGAATAAAAGTTATTGGCAAGAAAGGCGGTGGGAAAGGTTTGATGTGCGATGGGTTTTAGGTTAAGTTCGTGGTGTAATTGCTTATTGGAAATGAACCAGGGGGCGTGGGTGATAGTTCTTAGGTATTTGTTCTGAATAACCTGAATTTTGTTGATATTATACTTAGCAGCATTTGTCCAAATTGGACAAGCGTACAGGAGAAGAGGTATAATGATGGTTTTGTATAAGGTGATACCGTTATTTAGTGATAGTTTACTGTTATTTATAAGTGATTTTAGCTGTATTATTTTGGATTTGGCTTGTTGGATTTTTGTATCAATGTGTATTTTCCAGTTGAGTGTAGTATCCATGTGAAGACCCAGGTATTTAACAGCATTGTTGTGAGGAGTCCAAGGGATTGTATTATTGTTCAATTTAAATGGCATGGGGAAGGAATAAGGTCTGAAAGTGAAGACTTTAGCTGTAGATTTCGCGGGGTTGATTTTAATCTTCCATTTCGTTGCCCAGTTTTCTATTTTATTTATATGAGATTGGATTTCGTTAGCTATGTAATTAATTGAGGAGTGGGACATATAGATTACGGTATCATCTGCAAACTGGGCTATGTTTGTTAATCTTGATGTAGGCACATCGGCTGTGTACAATTTATAGAGTAGAGGAGAGAGAGGTGATCCTTGAGGTAAACCGGCAGAGATAGGGCGGGGGTTCGAATTTTGATTTTCTATTGAAAATGAGAAAGTTCTATTTGTGAGAAAGCTTTTAATTATTTTGAAAAGGTATATAGGGGTGCCTATAGATAAAATTTTATAAATTAAGCCTTCATGCCATACCCTGTCGAAAGCTTTAGCGATGTCCATGAAAACTGCTATTGAAAATTGTTTTTTTTTTTTAAGGAGAAGTGGAGATTTTCTGAAATACGCAGCAGTTGGTGTGCTGTGGATAGCTTATTAGTGAATCCGAATTGGTAGAAAGGTATGAGGTGAATTTAATATAGTTGTTTAATCTTGTTAAAATTAATTTTTCGAATATTTTTGCTAAGGTGGGGAGGAGGCTTATGGGTCTATAGTTATCGGGGATGCTATGATTCTTATTAGGTTTGGGAATCGGGAGGATGATAGAATGTTTCCAGGTAGTAGGTAGTAGCCAGTTCTTAAAGATGAATTATATATGTTTACAATGAAAGCTATGACAGGATTGGGTAGGTTTTTGAGAATTATATTATTTATTTTATCGTGACCGGGAGCTTTTTTATTGGGAAGGGATTTGATAATTTTTAAAGTTTCATGTGAAGAGATATACTTAATTTTTTGTGGTACGTTGATATTAGGGGAATTCGCAAAGAGTTGGATGTGGGTGTGATCTGGGAGAGGAGGTGTGATGTTTGGTGTGAAAGTTGATGCGAAGTGGTCGGCTAATACTTCCGCTTTATCGGCAGTTATTTTATTTATTGTTTTTTGTTTTATGTGTTTTGGGTTTTAAATTTTTAAATTATTGTATTTAGTTTGTTTATTTTTTTAGTTCTTTTTTAAGTGAGGGAATTCTAAGTGCCATCCATAATCTTCTAGTTTTATTTTTAGTTTTAATGGTATATTTTTTTTTTCCTTAATTTGCTAATTGTGTTGATTATTATATTATTTAGTTGCGTTATTGCTTGGTCTATTTCCGCTGGAGAGTTTAGTATTTTAAAATTGGGTATTTGGTTTTGCATTATGTTTTTGAATTTGGACCAATTTAAGTTGTAAGTATTTAATGCCGGAATTGGTGAATGGGGTGGGGGGATTTGATCTGCAGAAATTAAGACTGGGAGGTGATCTGAGTCTAGTTGAAAATGCGGAGTTGAGTGTAAATTGCTATTAATGTTTGTTATTCCTATGTCTAGTATATCAGGAAGCTTGATTGGATCATAAGGATAATAGGTTGGTTCTGGAGGTGCGAACAAACTAATTCTGTTTGTTACGATATAGTTTAGAAGTTGGGCGCCTGCTGCGTTGGTGACTCTGCACCCCCATTGCACATGTTTAGCATTTAGATCTCCTAAAAGTATGTAAGATGGATAACGCGAAAGTAAGATGTTCAGACCTGCAAAATTTGTTCTTATGTTTGGGGGTTTATAAGCGGCAATGATAGTAAGATTTGGGTTGTGTAGGTAAGTGAAGGTGTTGAGTTTTCTTCGAAGTAGGCGATAGTGTTTTTAATGAGTATGATAACTCCGCCGCCTGAAGTGTTAGCCCTATCCTTTCTTACTGTATTATAGCCTGGTAGTTTAAAAGTAGCTGGAGGTTTTAAATGGGTCTCAGTGATACATGCAATGTCGACATTGTGTGTTTGGAGAAAGAAATGGAGTTCGTTTTTTTTATTGCTGATGCCACATGCGTTCCAGTTCATTAGGATTAATTTATGATTTGAATTATTTTGAGCCATTGGAGAAACTAAAATTAGAAGTAATTGCTTGTTGTATGTTTTGAATAATAGTTGGGATGACTGAATTTATGATGTTGATTATATGGGTTATTATGTGATTGATAATATTATGAATGAATGGTGTGTTCAGAAAGTTA
Source organism: Teleogryllus oceanicus (assembly GCA_964035755.1). Lineage (NCBI taxonomy): Eukaryota > Metazoa > Arthropoda > Insecta > Orthoptera > Gryllidae > Teleogryllus > Teleogryllus oceanicus. Next base: position 181,960,239 of record CAXIVR010000001.1, read on the forward strand.
TTTTGAGGGAGACTAGTATGTGGATTATGGTTTGGGACATATGGTGGGATATTATTTGGCGGACGATTAAATGCTGATTCATGGGTGAAGTTTGGTATGTTAGCAGTTCTATGGAGTCTAGGGAAATGGCGGACGTTTTGAGGTGGGGTGGCGGTGGGGTGCCGGTGGGGTGGAGTTGATTTGTTGGTTCTCATATTTGACGAGGGTTTGGGGGCATTCTAGTTTTATTTTCCGATATATTTTTAAAGTATTGGCATTCATTCGTACGGATATCCGCACGGTGAGTCCCATCGCAGTTTCTGCATTTCGGAGGTTGGTTCAGTCTGGGGCAATTTACTGAGTAATGATTCTCGGCACAATGTATACAGGCGATTTGTTTGTAACAATTATTTTGAATGTCCAAAGTCTAGACAACGAAGGCACTGAATTATTCCATTTGTTTTTCGTCTTCTTTCAACTTTAACTTTTAAGTTGCAGATTTGGCTGGTTCGGAGGATTAATTCAATCGATTGTTCACCGGAAAACTCTGCAGCTACCACTGGGATGGGCTGGTTATCTTTATGTAGTCTGGTGATACTATTTAGGAAGAGTATTGCTCCTTCAGGTCGTTATATATTTCCTCTTGGGTGATGGAGGGGTGAATGTTTTTGAAAACCACCGAGAACTTTTTATTAGTTGGGTCCTTGTATGTGTGAAATTGTTTTTCGGTTTTTATGAAATATTGAATTGCTTTTCTGAAGTCTTCTATTTTTTGGAAGTTCACTTTGGCTTTGTTATTGTTGAATGTTACGGTGAATTGCGCAGAGATTTGGGCCTTAATTTCCTGATTTAGTTCCATAATGTTTGTAATATTGCTGATGTGGATGGGCGGATTCTAACATTTTCAGGTATAGGGGTCGGTAGCGTTCGTAACATCATCGGGAAGGTCAGCTAGACTGCTGAATCTATTCTCTGTAGGAATAGCGTAGCTGGTATTAGTGTTGGTCAGTACTTTTTTGGATTGATTGGGGTTTTGGATGGGGTCACTGTTTCCGCGTTTGCCACTGTTCACTTGGGGGTCTGGAACGGAGTTTACACTAATATTGTCACTGCACCTTGAGGATGAGGTTGCACCTTCTGCTGGCGCAAAATGACTGACCTGTGTTGGCTGACTATAATTTTGGATATGTGGCTGCATACTTGTTGCTTGCGGTGCTGCGTAATGATACATCTGCGCTTGTTGAGTTGGCATTGGTTGATACGCTGGAGCGTATAGAGCTGTAAAATCGCGGCCGTCGCCTTCCGCGACCTCCATTTGGCCGACGGTTGGATAAACCAATGCTAAGGCATCGGCGATGCACTGGCTGAGGCCAGCGTTGTTGAAAGTTGATGTAGAGTTAATCGCTTATTAGATCACTGCACTTTGATTTAATTTGTGCACTGTGTAGACTTAAACTTTTGGCTAATACACCTTACACTATGAATGGTTACTACTACCGAGAGCAGCTGCGCTCAGAGGTCCGCACAGGTCGACTGCTCGGAGCGGAATGTGACCTTGGTGTACTCAGTACCTTCAAACAAACTAGCCAGAGGGAGAAAATAGAACTCTCCGATCATTTCACGAGCAGGAAATGAAAGATATTTACTAATCTGATTTGTGTTGAATTGATGTGCAAAGTCACGTGTTATTTGCAATTCTTTATTCTGCAAATTTTTGAAAGTTTTCTATTTAATTGATTGATTTGATTTTTTCGTGTTTCCGGGCACGTCAACTGCTTCGGTCATTAGTCCCGTTAGTTATTTCTCGGGAGATGGCGGTGATCTTCCCCCGCTGGATGGCGAGATACGGCGCCGACCTACCGTCGGCTAGTGGGGTTTCCCCCTAACCAGGACTCTCTCACCAGCGGGGCACCGCCCCAGCCGGGACAAGCTCGAAGCTCCCGACCGGTCTCCCGGGATATGTGGTAGTGTAGTGCATATTAGTGTAAGTGTGTGTGTGTAAGAGGAGAGGATAGGACAAGGAAGAGGAAGGGAAGATCGCGCGCGGACCGTGGCCCGTTTGGTAGGGTACTGCTCCGGCATTCGCCTGGTGTTGGTCGGAGAAACCACGGAAAACTACCGATCAGAGCAGCCGGCCGCTAGAATTCTCCTCCAGACAGCGACCGAATTAGACCTAGCTGAAAAGCTAGTATCGACAATTCTGCCGCCATCAGGACTCGAACCTAGGACCTCCCGGTTAGAGGCGCTGCAGTGACATCAATTGATGCACTGGGGTACTGCTACCGGTTTTCTATTTAACTTAAACATAATTCATTGAGAGAGATAAAGATTATTATTTTTATGGAATTATCTACGCACACACGAAGATCATTAACAATCATACTCTATTGAATCGGAGGCTCTAAATTTGCTAGAAAATAAATTTTAAATTCCATTTGAGCATGAAGACTTCTATGGTTAGACTTCAGGGCCTGTTATTTCCCGTAAGAAAAAAAAACGTTATGTGATCGTGCTCCGGAAAACGGCGAATTTTCGGGCCCTGGTAATCAAAAAGTGGATAAATCCTTTTGCTGAATATAGAAAAAATTCCTCTAACACGTGGAGTAGCCGAAATCCATGTTTTTTGGGTCTTTGATACCGAAAAATCGTGTGACGGCAAATCGTCTGTCTGTCCGGCTATGGTCAACGCTAGAGCTTAAACCGTTCATCGGATTTTCTTCATAATTGATATTCCGAAATTGATTTAAATAATTTCAAGGCTTTGGGAGTTTCAAGCGGATATTTTGATTTTTAAGGGTACTTCACATGAAGCCTCAAACACATTTTCAAAATGTTCTAAAAAATGACACCAAATTTTTTGATCAAACTTTTGTCTATGGATAGCGGAAAGAGCTCTTAAGAGAATGGTGCAAATCTCATGTTCGTTGAAATTCCTCATTTTTTGATAATCGCAAAGGTACAATTTTTGCCGTCTTCCTACAACTATAATTTTAAAGTTAGATATTTTTTCCTAAATGAAATCTGTTCCTTAAATACGGTTATTTAAATAAGTTCCTGTTCAATTTTTCGAAGATAGAGCATTTTGCTTATAATTTGGTGTGAAATATAGTCAATTTAAAAAATATATATTTTCTCAAAAACCGCTTCATTTTTTTCTTTAAATCTTTTCCACCGACATAAGAAAAGATGCTTGAAAGATTGACACAAGGACACTTGATGCTTGAAAGATTGTCTTATTTTCATTGAACTCTGTAAAGTTTCGAAAATTGCGAATTTAAAAATAATCAGAGAAAGTGTGTGCCGTTTTAGTATCATTAGTTTAGGAAAGTGGTGAGTTATCTTCCGTTAGAAACAGAAGCAGTCTCTTTGATCGTCATATGATTTAGTCCTGCACGATTCCCCTCGAGCACACAGAATCCGTTAGATGGCACTGCTGATTGGTTTTCGTTCGCCTCTCGAAGTTCAGTCAATTGATACTTAAAAGGGGCCAATGCAAAAAAAAATCTGGAAGTTTTTTCTCAACGGTGCTATAGGTTTTTAGGGTGCTGAATTCGAATTTGCTGTTTGTCACCGCAAAAAGGTCGTCTTCCCAGAAAAAGTTACAACAAAAACTGAAAATTTCGTCCTGCTTTTATTTTTTCGCTTATATATTCAGAACTACGCGTTTTAGCAAAACAATTGTGGGGCTCGGGATAACGAGGATAAGTGATCTTTTGGGAAAAAATAAATTAAGATCTTATTGGGACACAAGTTACTAAATACTGTCAGAGGAAAAAGAATCGAAAGTCCTATCTCTTACGACTGTTGACTTCTGTTGTCCGAAAGTTGAACTGCTTCGAAGATTTCTTGTTTCGTTTGAAGGAAAGGATTTTGCAGTTTTGTTGTAGTGACTATTAGAACACGAATTATTTTAGATATAATGAATGGAAATCAGATAACTGTCTATTCAGGCTTGTGTTACATGAGTTGAGTTGACGCGTGTTAACTAACGCCTAATGCGCTTCGTAGATTACACTATATCTTATGTGAAACGGCACTAGAGCACTCTTGGCCGTTCCGAGTAAAATAGTGTTAATCTACGACGCGCGTTACTTAACGTACGTCAGTGCAACGCTGATGTGACACAGGCCTTACTGAACAGTATTACACACAGTGATGTACGACTTGTAATAATAATTACAAGAAGAGTTTCGGGCAGTGAATCTGTTACAGAAGATGGTAAAGGCTGAACAGATTAGTGAGTATGATGAGGAATAACGTAAAAGAGGGAGAGCTATAGAATGGCGCAGACTTTCTCGTACTAGTTACTTTTCTAATTTCTATGGTCTGGCCTACATTTTCGGTCTTACCACATACTTCTGTCAACTGCCAGCTGTCAACTGAAGAAAAAAATTGGCTTCGTTTTTGTGAAAATGGCGTTTGAACGTTTCTGAAAATACGGAATTTTGAGTTAATTTTCACAGATTTTTTTAATTTTCAAGAAACTTTAAAATATAGCATTTAAAGCATATGTTTTCATAAACATAATCTGCAAAAAATCGTGGCCAATGTAAATACTAACGACGCGAGAGTCAAGTCAAAAAATTACATTTTTGTAGTTTTTGAAAAAGCAAAAGAATAGAGCAATATGGCGTTTGTCATCTTATAGAGTTCATTTAGCGCTATCCCTACCAAAACTTTAAAGAAAAATTTGGAGCCTGTTTTGAGAAAATCTTGTTTTTGCTATTTTTTAATATTGCACATATTACACGCATATTGCGCGAAAACAACAAAAAGTTTCAAAAAATGCACATGCCCTAAATTAAAGAACTTACTATAGAGAAACAATTTTACTGAAAGAAAAACTATCTTCAATTTTGTAATAGCCGAAAAAATCAAATTTTCTTAAATTCAGAGTAATGAGGGAAATGTAAATATCATCATACTTCTACTATCATTAGGCCTTCGGGGCGCCGAGACTGTTACGTGTAGAGGGGAGACTGAGCGGTGTGGCAATGGGGATACAGATGTGCCTACAGCAATCCGTGGCCTTGTCACGACTGACACACGAACAAACATCAATATTAACGATGGGAATGAAAGATTTTTTCTATTTAACTATCAGAATTAAACGTCTCTTCTGATTGAAATTCCGAAGCATGGATGTCCAGTGTAGCGTCACAAATCTCTGCAGTCGGCAGAAAACTATGTAGTTCCATTTAAAAAATCAAAGACAAATAAATTTCTTGAAAACTAAAAATGTTTCAGGCAATATCTCTACAACATGTTACTTGCTCCTTGATTCCGTATTGTTGAGAGAAAACTGCATTTCGATATCGTGGACCGTTTAGAAGGTTTGAGGGTGGCTCACATTTGGCGAGACACAGGAATATTGCAATATGCATCTCACTTATTCTCTAGGAATCTCCATAAACGCGATGGTGTAGCGGTTAGCGTATCGGAATACTATACCCAAGCTTGCGGGTTCAAATCCGATCGAAGCCGTGGATTTTTAAGGGCGAAAAAATCCTTCGTACGCCTTCCTTCGGAGGGGAAGTAAAGCCGGCTGTCCCATGTTAGTAGATTTACTGCATGTAAAAGATCCTCAAGCCTAAATGATGCCTCTGAGCTAAATTCAAATCCCCTGTTTCGTCGCCCAAGTAATACCTTCTTTCTGCCGTAGTAGGTGAAAGGAGCGTAACGAAATTTGCGTGGTCAGACGGAAGAGCAGGCCGGCAGCTTGAGTCTCGCCACGTAAAATAAGGCCAATTCAATAAACTTAGCATGAGAAGTGCACGAGATTCGAATTTATAAACGTTCAAGTATTCAAAATTTCAAAGATTTCAAATTGAACTTATATAATTTACAAATACACTTTTCGTTTTCGAGCAAAAAATAAATTGGCCCAACATGTGATTCGCATCCCGGCCGCCCGGACACACTTTCTAGAGCAAAACAAATTACACTTGAAAACTTTGGAGATTTCGAGGAACAGTTAAAAAATATTTGCAGCACTTCTGTGCACAAATCTATTAAAGTATAAAATATACCTGTTGTGTAAAATTTCAAACGCGACGTGATTCCAAAACTCTTATTTATTTTCACTTCCTCCTGGCTGAGGAGTACTTCTAGTACATTGTTTGATACAATTAATTATACTAGGTACTTTCCGTTTACACACGTTACACATTTAACTTCTAATAACTATTAGAGCCTTCAAATGTAGAAGTGTTACACAAAGGCACAGACTATTTCGGAATAATTCTTTTTCATTCTCTTTAGTCTATAAATAACTATATTATATTTAGTTTGTAGAATATATTTTCGATATTGCCCAACCTGTTACATATCGGCGCCTAAATGACATTTTCTCACTTTTTCAGTCCCCCTACAGTATAATTGAAATATGACTAAGAATATTACAGAAGAGTAAAACATGGCCCTTTATTCAAATTTTCATTCAAAAAATTGGAGCCGTTCTTGAAAAAATATTGTTTGAAAATTTGAGTACGTTTTCACCTAATTTGAGTACGATATGTTTTTCGATTGATTATTATTGATTCCGGGCGCGTCAACTATTCAGGTAATTAGTCTCGTGAGTGTAGTGCATGTTTGCCATCGGGAGGTGGCGGTGATCTTCCCCCGCTGGATAGCGAGATCCGGTGCCGACCTACCGTTGACTAACGGGTATCTCCCACGAGCGGGGTCATACCCCAGCCTGAACAAGTTCTAAGTTCCCGACCGGTCTCCCGGCATGTGTGGTAGTGTAGTGCATGTTAGTATGGTGTGTGTATGTGTGTGTAAGGGGTGAGGATAGGACAAGGAAGAGGAAGGAAAGATCGCGTGCAGTCGCTTTGTTAGGGTAATGCTCCGGCATTGGTGTTGATCGGAGAAACCACGGAAAACTACTGATCAGAGCAGCCGGCCTCTAGAATTCTCCTCCAGACAGCGACTGAATTCGACCTCGCTGAAAAGCTAGTGTCGAAAATCCTGCCGCCGTCGGGATTCGAACCTAGGACAGAGCCATTGTAGTGACATCAGTTACCCTGAGCCACTGCTCCCGATAAATGTTTTTCGATAAACGTCTTAAAAAATTATTTGACGTACTTGTTTTCACAAATGCAATAATGTATAAAAAGCTCCCGTAATGTAAATATTAACGATTTGAGAGATATTTTAAAAAACCTTTGTGTCACTTTTGAAAAATCAAAATAAAACATCAGAATGATATTTATATCATGTTATCCAGAGCATTATGAACTATACATACAAAACTTTTTTTTAAACTTTGGAGCCGTTCGTGTGAAAATCATATTTTTAATATTGTCCGTATTTTACATAAAATTGCGCGAAAACTACTATTTTCAAAAGTATGTATATGAAATTAAATAACTAATTGTGGAGAACAAATCTCATTTGCAAAAACAAATTTCTATTTTCAAAATTTGAGTTGAAGATAGAAAGTCGAAGAACCTGCGAAATTTTTATAAGCGTATTTGTCTTTATTAGATAAAACGAAATAATTTGGAGCTATTTTTGAGAAAAAATGAAAATCTCTTTGAGATTTCATGTAAAGTATTCTCCCTCAAAAAAATTGAAAATTCTTTTTAAATTCAAAGGTCCCTAAGAATAGGCAGGTCGATGAGGGACTATTATTTTTATGGTTTAGCCGCACATACCTGTTTATGGTTTAGCCGCACATACTGACGGACAGTTACAGTCGGAGGGACAGTCGGATGGACATACGTTTTGCCTGATTCAGCAAAACGTGGATTCTGACTACAAAACGTATTAGAGGAAGTAATTTACTACAGACATTAACAAAATAATCCACTTTTTCGGTTAATGCGAAACATTATAAATACGGACCTACATTATTATTTTTCTGTCGAAAAGCGCAGTTTTTCGCTGCAGCATTACATGACTTTCTTGATATTACGTATGTAGTTTGCGAGAAAATAGAATTGAACGCATAGCCAACCTGACAATATTGCGATAACTTACCACGGAAGAAAGTGTGACTATTGTTGTACTAGTTTCATTAAAACACTCGTCATCAAAAAAGTCCATCTTGAGTAGGAACGTGCAGTATATCTCAAAAATGACATTTCTGTTGTTCGGTGGTAGACATTTGTTTTCCCTTATTAAGAAAGATTTTTTGATCTTTATGTAAAAATTCATTTTCTATACAACTTTAAAAACCCATGAACCTTGGGAGATTTGTATGCTCTTTTTTTTTAATTCACTAAATATAAACATATTTCATTTGTTTCTATATCTCAATTTTCAAAGTAATAAAATTTGTATTGACAGGTAGCTATTTGTATCTTTAAATGCACAAAACTTTATGAAACTTTAATCTACTCATAAATAAACACCAATTTTAACACTTTTCGAATTTAAACTCAGTGCTCACTTCATTTATTTTACTTTTTTACTGAAGTGTGCATTTCCGCAAGGTGGTAAATGCCAAGATAGAAATTGATTGGGAGAAACAAAAACGGGTTGACACAGTAACGTTTGCTACCATACGGCAGAACAAAAATGTTCATTGTCTCTGGACATTTGCGTTTATTTTAAGTATTATCTCGTCTATTACCTGCGTCTCGGAGGTTGAGTAGTTAGCTTATCGGCTTCTGAACTCGCAGTGCGCCGATCCCAGATGAGACGCGTAGATCTTCAAAGGGCGAGAAAGTCACAGTAGCAATATCATCCTTATGGCAAACAAAAGAATTATGGCAGGTGCCCTACAAAATTAAATCCCTTTGGCAGTTTCCCGTCCCAAGCAGAAAGCTCTTATATATTAAACTGAGAGCGACATCTAGTTAGTGAGAATCACAGCCAAGCGCCGGGAGGAGGTTCAAAGGAAATATGGACCGAATGGCCGTGACCCCCCACAATAACTTACGTAAAAACATAAAAAAGGAACTTACAGAAAAAAGGAACACTATGGCTTCCAATACACAATCTCGAAGACGCCAATGCAATATAGCGTGCATCACCCCCAAATGCAGCCGACTGTTGTCACAGAACACTTACGTAATGCCTCGCACAAGTACCCGTAGTACCCGCACAACTGTAGTTCCATGCCATGGGGAGCATCCTCATCGCTACCATCGTCTATTCAATGATGCATTGAGAAATTTTCTGCCTAAAAGTCAATGCAATTTTCTGCCTAAATGTCAATTTTTAGTGTTTTGTAACCTACATGATTAGGATAATGCACGCATCGCATAAGTAACTAGTGGTGCTACAACAGCACGTATTTTTTCGTCCGTATTTTCACGCAAAATTACGCGAAAAGTACTCAAATATTCGAAAAATTGTACATGATCTTATCTCAAAATCTATCTTTAAGAAACAAATTTTATTAAAGAAAAAAATCTCTATCTTTAATGTTTTAGTTGTAGGAACAAATCCGACAAAAATTTTTGAATTTTCGAAAAATCAAAGTTTTTAACCAACATGAGACCTACGCCATTCTCATAAACGTCCCTGCGCTATCCAACAACAAAATTTAATCAAAATCGATGGCGCCATTTTTTTTAATTGGAAAAAGTACCTGGGTCTTCTTGTGAAGTACCCTCCATTTTTTTTTGTTTCAAATTCAAAGGACCGCAACATCAGCCAGGTCGATTGGGGAATATTGGAGAAAATCGACTGAACGATTTAGTCACTAGTGTTGTCCACAGACGGGCGGAGAGGCGGACAGACGGGTGGACAGACGGATGGACGGACAGACAGAAGTTTTGCCATAATTCGATTTTTCTGTATCAAGAACCGACAAAACAAATCGTCGTGGTAATTGCAATAGGTCGTATATCAAATCTATCAGTTTTCAGAAGTAACGAAAAACGTTCTGCACCTTTCACTGTCTTGAGAGTCGCATTCACAAATTTAATATCGTTATATTCGGTTTTTCATTAGTCCATCGTCTTACGACCTATTGCAACTGCTACAGTTGTCTAGATTGATTACAATGGTGTAACAAACAAAAAAGTATTTTTTTAACATGCGACCTATTGCGGTTACCACGACGGTTTTGAGGGTCCTTGATACAGAAAAATCGAATTAATTCTGGTTACACCACATGTTGGAGTTTTTTTTTTTTTCTAAATTTAGCAACTGAATTTATCCAGTTTTTCGTTATTAGGGCTCTATAATAAGAGTTTTCTGCCGAAAATTCCCAGTTTTTTTTCGCGCAACATTACATAACTTTTTCTCTACTGCGTAAGTGGTAGCGAGAAAGTGAAAAGGGAAATCTAAAAATAAATAGCATTGATTTCTTATGTATATTTGGGAAGGAAACGAAAAATATAAAGAACTTTTAAGTCGTGGGCTCAGAAAAATCTGCTCTGCAGTAATAACTTTTTTTTTTTTCAGGTCAAATGCATGGATATCTCCCTGTTATGTTGATGACGCCAACAGAGATCAAGATAATGGAGGAAGGGCGATATCACGCACCTCTGTACAAAACAGCACTGCGAGCAGGAGTATTATCGACCACAGGACACAGCACCAATTTTGTCATAACGTGTTTATTACCTTCCTATGAGGAAGAAAGCTTTTGGATCTTACGAGGAACAGCTCTACTTACCCAGTTGACGGATTAGTTATAAGAAAATATTGGCAAATCCTTACTTCAAATCACAAATTATTTGGATGATCAATTTTCAATCTTATTAGAGCGTAAATATATTCATGTAAACGTATTATAGCAAATATAAAATAATATTAATGTAACTTATGATTAGTAACATTCAATAAATGTAGAATGTAAATAAAACAAAATCTCAATTGTATTTTACTTAATAACTAGGGATAACTAGTCAAAAATGAGGGATGTAGTTGAAGTTTGTCATGGACAAAGTTATGTTCCTCTAATATAACCTCAACCGTCCTTTCAGGGGGAGGTGAAGCTATTCATGTGGTGAAATGCCAGCTCATTCAGACGATAGTTGATTATATATAAAGAAACGGGGATCAGGATCATGGATACTCTCAACTCGGGTGTTTACGAAATCGAATTCTTGGCTGTCCGGGATTAGCCGCGTCATGGTCGATGGAGCTTACGTTTCAGCCATCTTGTTGTGGCCTTCTTCAGAACTTCAGTATAGCTCTGAAGAAGGCCACAACAAGATGGCCGGAACATCAGCTCCATCAACCATGACACGGCTAATCCCAGTCAGCCAAGAATTCAATGACTCCGGCCGCGAAAGCCTACGACTCTGTTCACGAAATCACTCAAGTTTGAATCACTTTTTAACGGAATACTATAATCTCCAATCCCCGCGCATGCGTTAAATACATAAACGAATAAACACATACACATAAAAAAAATGAACACTCTGAAAAAAAAAACAGTCTACAACTAATACATTTTTGCTATATCCAGGTTTGTGGCTAACTAGCAATCTGACTGGAAAGTCCTATATTCTTTATAACATTTGACAAAAAAAGAAGTTTCAAAACACTTATGCACTTCTTTTATTTTATTTCTTCTTGTTCGACAATACAGTCTTTCAAGGGTTTTAAAAACATAAGATTATTATATGACAGTTTTGGATTGGCCATCCATAAGGTAAGTGAGGTTTAAACTCTGACATAATTATTGATTTAATGTTATTGTTAATTAAGAAGAGAAAGGAATATGATTATGTTAAGGAGCTGAGGGTATAGTGGTTTACGGGGGTTTGAATTTGTCTTTGGGAAATCTTGACTTTATGCGTGGTGGACCGCATTTTTTCCCATGTTAAAAATGATGTTACTTGGTGAGGTATGCAGATTGTTGTAAAAATTGTTAGCTAATATAGCTATGGTTTCGTATAATTGTGAAATTTTTAATTCTCGATGAATTTGTTCATTTGTAATGAACCAGGGGGCATTTAGAGTATTCTTGAAATATATTTTGAATTACTTTGATTTTATTAATATTGCTAGGAGCTGCACCTCCCCAGATTGGGCATCCATAGGTTATAGTAGGAAGGATTATCGATTTGAATATTAGCAGTCGGCATTCGCTTTTCAATGTAGAGCGCTGGTTTAATATTGGAAATAATTTTGAAATTTTTGCTTTTGCTTTATTTGCAACTGCATTGATGTGCGGTTTCCATGTTAACCTTTTATCAAATAAAATGCCAAGGTATTTTACTGGTGAGGAGGCCCATGGTATTTTCGTTCCTAGTTTGATAGCTCAGGTGGATTTCGTGGTCTACAAAGGGTGAAGATTTTTGCCATCTGGGTTAATTTTAACTCTCCAATTTTGTGTCCAGCTTAAGTACTCATCGAGATGATTTTGTATGCAATCTTTCGCTAATAAGATATCGGAATTTGTAGAAAATAGGGCTGTGTCATCCGCCTATAATGCAATGTTTGAATCAGCGTGAACTGGTATGTCATGGTTATAAATATTGAATAATGTTGGAGAGAATACTGATCCTTGTGGCACTCCTGCATTTATTGGGTAAAATTCTGAAGTAGAGTTGTTGAATAGAAACTCTGATCAAAAGTCCAAAATAAAATTATCCCATCTAGAACATTTTTACTTGACAATATACATAATATTCCTACGGGATCGTCTGGTTGAAACGGTCTCGCGTCATCTCTCAGCAGCTCCCGTGGTGTCTTTTGCCCTTGAAGGGCCAGCTCGTGTCCGTATAAAATGTTGATGGGCCGTCGCGCGTCGCTTGCCTAGGGATTCGTCCAAGACTTTTACCCAGATGCAATGAAATCCCATGTAACATCAACGTAGTAACGGAACAGAACTCAAGACAAAAAGATAATAAACTTTCCAGTTTCCAGATAAGACATTCGAGTATTAGCTATTGTCTGTAAAACTCGTACGAGCTCCTCACTTCTCTGCCCTCAATTATTTATGCAAACACTACTCTTGATTATATTCACATTTAATCGTATTGCATATAAAATAAACAGTTTACCTCTTCCATTGTCTTCTCCGAAGAGTTTTTCTGGCGCTATTTGGAAATGAATGCTCGTAATGGTAGAGAAGAGTAAGGTTAACTGGAACGGTTTGGTGGTGACGGGAGTGTGGAAGGCGAGGGGCGGGGATGGGTAGGGAATGGAGTATGGTGAGATGAAGGCGGTAAACAAGGAGTGGAGAAAGGAGGCGGCGTCTGTTATTGGTTTTTTCTTGGCCCTCTGGCTTAGAAAAGAGGGGGAAGTTGGAGGATGTCTAGGGCATGCTTTTTCCGCGTGTGTCGTGGGGAATTTCTGAGAATGGGGTGGTGGGCAAGGATTAAATGTAGGAAAAAGGGGTTGTTGATGTATTTTTACTTTCTCGTATACATACGTACAGGGTGATCAGTATAAAACGCAATCCTGCTGTTCAAGGCACCGAGAGAAAAGTGAAAGTTTTGCAACACTGCTTCTGGGACAGTTCCTTCGACGCCCATCCCGTTGGAGTTGGGATTCTTGAGGATTTTTTCAATTCTTATTGGCGTAGGGGTCTAGCTTTTACTGAGTGGGGGTATGTGGGATTGTGGTGAGGCGACGCCGTCTTGCGCCCCTCACCGCCCGCCCACCGCTCGGGCCGCGCTGGCCTGGCGACCAGATGTCCAGGCCGACCGTTCGCCACCCCCCCGCACCCCTGTGGCTGCCCACCAACTAAGGCAACGCCACCCCCGCTGACGCCGGGGATGGACTGGCCCGGCGGTATATAAGACCGGGCCCGGCCTAAGAAGTGGTCGGGAGATGCAGTGGTCGGGAGAAGTGGTCGGGTTGGAGCAAATAGTGCGTGGGAGGCGGTCGCCGCTCACCGACGCCGGAATCAGCGTGGGAGGCGCGGAATCGCGCTCAGCCAGGTCTGAACCGCCAGGACCTGAAGACGTCGCAGCGCCACGGACGCCTGAGTAAAGTCGGCGCCGTAGCGTAAATATTAGTGTATATAGTGTAAATAGTGTAGTGAAGTGCTGTGCCGTGTGGTATGAATGAGTGCGTGAATGTGTTTGTACATATAGGTTAAGAATGAATGAGTGAGTGAATGTAATAAATCTAAAAAACAAGAAGACAGAACACTTAATTACAAGAACTCTATTGGCAAATGTAAAACACTGTAAATAAAAACTTAAATAGCCCAAAGAGGCTGTTGTGTTAGTTTTCAAGTTTAGATATAAGTTAGTTTCTTTAAGATATAGCCCTCCCCTGCGCTCCAAAAGCTAAAACAGCTGGAGCTATGTATCCGTTCACTTAAATAAACTCCCGCCTCGCCAAGGGTATTGGCGAGGGGAAAATGAAAAAAGAAGTGGTCGCTCGTTTCCCGCTCTTCGTGAGTGCGGTAGTGATCGCCGGCGTACCGCTCTACGGTTGCCTTCGGGTTGACCGAGTGGGGACTCGACGCCGTGCCGAACCGAGCGACCCATCGCCAGCCGATCTGCCTTCGCCGCCGCCTGCGCCGTCGCCTTGTGGCCGCCGCCTTGAGGCCGCTGGATTTGCCGCCGCTACCTGCCACCCTTCCCCCACCCTCCTCATGGCAACGACCGACTGAGTGCTGGACTGCGTAGCCTCTGTTGGGGTAATGTACTTGCATAGGAACGTACAATAAACCATTTTGTATATAACCAACACCGAGTTCATCTTTCTTCCGATACACACTCTCTCCCATCATGTCATCACGACAGGATCATAGGCAGGGTAGTTACGGGAACAATTGTCACATCAGTGTTGGTTCATCGGAGAAGTGCGAAGGTTGTGCGATTGTTCTGTGGGATGGGATTCAGTACAGAGGACGAAAGTCGATTGTTTCCTGCAGTACGTCTTCGTATGATAGAGTCTTCGGCAGTTCTTGCATTGGGTAAAATTGTCACTCATCTTGTAATATTTTATGTTAACTTTCTAACTAACTCTCTTGTTTGTCTCTACAATGAAAAGTCCAATTGGTGACAATGTCCCGTTGGTGTCGCGTCGCTGCATCTCAGTAATTTTCGTAGGTGACTGGTGATTTTCAGTGTTATATTTCAAACTTGGCTAACCTCGTGACTTGGGAAATGTAACAATTACAAATGACAAGGTACGGTCGCCAGCTGTTTAAGACAGCACAAATTTTAAACGAAGCCTCGCTATAAAGCAAAAAGCGAGGTGACCATGCTTTTACCTAATGAATTCTTATGCGGGGCTAACACAGAGAAACCCCTAAGCTATCAGATTCGCGAAGACTGTCGTCACATTCGAAACCTTTCGAAAGACGCCCGGGCACAAATTTTAAAGGATCTCAGTACGTGGAGATAAAAAACCAAAAACTCAAACTTTTTAAAATTTAGATACAAAAATTGCTGCAAGAAAAACAATACAGAACTACGAATAGATATACAAGAATGACAGACGGCTGTGCCGTCTTTATACAAAAACACTGTTATAAACAGAAACACTATTAAACAGCGCTTCCAACAATGCGCCTATACTTAAACAGAATTACGGTATTACAAACAGCCTCGACAAAGCCCACTTTAGGGTGAGGAAGTTGAATACACACATATGCAAAATTGACAAAGAAGCCGACCTCGATCTTCTTTCAATACGAAAAGGAGTGAAAAACTGAACTACTAAGTATGAGTCATTACCTACAAGAACCAAGTTTTGTATGAGTGCATAGTTACCAAATTACATGGAAATGGATCTCTTACCATAACTTACAACCTAACAAATTTAACAATGAAACAGGAATACTCCGGAATGAGAAGGAACGGTCCTCATGCCCGCTCGTATCTCATTCAACAGAGCCGTGACCGCACACGAATGCCGATCACCATACGGCCGAACAATGCCCGCATGTGACCGCACCAATTCGTGCCGATGACGCGCTGTCGCCCAGCCGACTTCTTTGTCGGCTACGGGACCGGATGCTTTCCAATGGCCGCGGTTCAAAGCCACCGCACGGGCCTAGCAGACGCCTAACCAAAGCTTCAAACTGCCGAATGCGGCCGAACGCCGTCTTACTCACGGCAGGAGCAACAATCCAAAAACTGCCGAATGCGGCAAATGCGTCTTACTCACGGCAGGAACAAAAACTGCAACATTAACAATCACATAAGTAATGCACATAGGCCAGCACACAAACAAGTCTTTTAAACAACTGTAAATACAAATCAAGAACAAAATACAGAGTAAACCTGCTTCAAACCATTAGCAAATTTACGCAACCATATGAATCAACAAATATTTCAAATACAAGATCCAATTCCATGTCATAAAAGCACTCATTCCTAAAAGTCTAGACTATTATGCACTCATACACATATTTACAATAATACAATACGGTTCGGAAGGAACCGGGTCTTTCATAAAAATACCATAAATGGCTCATAAAATTAGAAACCAGCATGCACCCTTCATGTTGGTAAGAGAGAATATGCGAAAACCATGGACAAGCTTTCGTGAGACTAGTAGCAAAATTAAAAGACGTAATGCTAAAATGACGAAAGGGTTACATAGCAAAAGGTGGCGAAAGGCTCTGTGCGCGAGAAGCGCACGTCTTTTATACCAAACCCAGAAGGGGTGACACTGTGGCAGTGGAGGGGAGTAGCGGGGAAATACCGATACAGCCACAGAGTAGTACGGACCTCTTTGCCTAAGAACTTGTACACTTTACGCGTAGCGCGCCTGTAGTAGTGGCGGCTTCTAGTAGCAAAGCAGAGAACCATACTAATAGGTAAAGATAATATTTTGTTTTGCCATAAAAATCTTAATTTTAAGGCTACAAAGGCAAACGAGGTGTCCATACAACCCTAGATTTACTGTAAATTGCGGATTTTGTAGTTAGAACCCGCTACAATCAGTGGTTTTCTTACAATAATTGAAAACCCGTTTTGAAACTAGTGAAAAGTCTTACACAAAATGCCAATTTTTTCTCAGCACTCAATAAACCAAAAAATCAGATCTTATTAACAATTTCTTAGGTTTTTGGAACCTTCTCATGGCCATGAGATCACAGTTTGATTTTTGCAAGTTACCATTTTAGAGAAAATTAAAGATGAAAAATTACCTATATACTAGCATACTTAATCTAATTACAGAGCAAGAGCTTACAAGCTATGGATATAAAATCTTCTCGGTAGGTCTTCTCAGATGATCGTTGGCTGTTGGCTTCTATTAGCTGTTTCAACACCAATATTCAACATTTGTGATTACTTAAATTTCCCAAATTTAACATTCAGAGAGATAAAGTTCTGTTGTCTTGGGGTCATGTCGAATTTGGGGGCAAGTCCTTTAATCACAAACTTGTCTCGTTCGTTCATGGCTCGGTTGAAGCGGTATGCAACTGATGTAAAGTAGAATCCTTTCAGTCGGAGCTCTTTAGAGAGAGTCCAGGCTCTCTCTCTGTATTTTACCGAGGACAGTCACGGTTCGTGGTTGTATGAGCTGTTCAGTCCGGGTGCATTTTGCTAGTCAGGTGATTGTTGCAGTGCGCCATAAGGTCCTGTGTCAGTTCCGTTGGATCAAAGACTGAGGACATCAATCAAAGACAGGTCAACATGGATCAGTCCAATTCGTTCTTTGTTTGGTGGTGTTGCTGTTGAGGGTTGTTGGGAGGAGGATTGTTGGGTTGAGGAGCTATTGGTGTTGGTGTTTCCTTGCGTTTCTGGGTTTGCTGAGTCTGATTGGGGATGGTCTGGTTGAGATAGGTTTAAAATTGTTTATGGATTCCACGGATTTGGTTTGGAATGGGGTTGAGGTTTTTCTCCTTTCGTCACAAGTTGGAAACAGTCATCTGTAAGGAAAATATTATGCGATCGGTCAGGTGAGGAGTCAGGGGAGGATTCATAAGGTCTGTGTCCTGATACAGTCCGGAGGAAGCGTTGCGCGTCTGCGCAAAAACTTTCTGGGTTACCTCCTCACTGGTTTTTGGAGGTCGCCGGATGTGGTGAATCAGGTATCTCTCTGTCCGAGGACAGCAACGGCTGCATCCGCGCCTCCTCCAAGAGTCGTATATTCCGTTCTCGGAAGCGGTGATGACTTTCCTGCAGGGGCTTCTCTGGAGGTTTCGTAAAAGGAGGGGTGATTTCCCTCGATGGTTAATGGTGTCTGCAGAGACTGCTCGTGGCCTGAAGCAATCTCTGCAGTTAAAAAGGCCGTTAACGGTCACCCGATCCCGGTGAAGCCATATTGGCCGGTGTTGTGCAATCGGGTGCGTGCCGTCGGTGGGAACGATGATCCGTCGCTGAGCTCACTGGCGGGGTATGGTTCCGGTTGAATATCACAGCTTCCACATAGTCAAAACTCTTTCCTTACTGAACGGAAACCACTCGCTCAATACCTTATTGAGCGATTGTTGAGTGATTATTAAACCGCTCGCTCAATCATCTTTGTGGAAGAACATGTTGTACTCTATAACGCAGTTTCAAAAAAAACTCAGCAATATCGCAACAACAAGCAATACACATGAATAACCTGACAACAAAGAACTAATACTAGTCACTTGTTGTAAGAATCTTTTGCCAGTACTGATAGCCCACGTCTCGTAAATCACGTTATGGATGAGGACTGTTGGTAAATATGTGCATGCATGTGTAGTGGGGTCACAATGCCCTCGCGAACTCACTATGGAGTCCACCGTTTTTAGCACCTGACCACTTGGATTCCCAGTCCTACTGAAAGAAGAAAGGTTCTCAAAGGAGGCGACGGCAAAGCTTTGGGAGGGGGAATACAGAAGCGCCAATGAAAAAGTCCGAGAAGCAACAGTCAGCGTCGCATCACCGTCGGTCGAAACCTCACATCTTTCTTCTTGCACACTGCACATAGTGAAGTTCAATGACCTCGGAAAAGAAGCGGAGGCGTCGAAAGGATGTGCACAGACGCCTATCAGAAAGCGCAAGAAAAAAACGAAAGTTACAAATGGAGCAGAGAGAGACAGAGGAAAAGAAAAATATTTTAACAAAAGTTTTAAAGGAACCCAAAAACTTAGGGATGCGACACATCACTCCCATCCATTGAGACTACGTCACTGCTTGTATGTGATTTATATTATCCCACATTTGGTGCCATCCTACAGATTTAAAGTTAGAGTTCTGCGTGGACAGTGTGAATTATGTAATACCCGGTAGGCTAGCATGGTAAATTCCATATTTTTATTTATTTTAAATCAAGCTGCTCAAAATAGCTGCAACTTAAAGGTAAACGCGCTTATAAATTGCATCCGAAAAATGATTGGGCAAATAATTTTTACTTCTTTATCCTGACAAATTAGGACAAACTGTATACAATAATCCTAAATACCGGCAATATAACATATGTTTCACTATTTGTAAATAGTGACACATGACGCAGGAATGTATTTTATTACCTAAATATTACCAGAATACTAGTTATCAGATATTTTTCTGATAAAATTTTAAGCGTGAAAGTAGAAACTTGCTTTCATTGCTATCGTAATAAGCTTCATTTTTTGTACGCTTTGCAGTACTCATTCTCAAAGCATCAAATATATCCCATCTTATGAAATAAAACTACTATGTATTGCCTGTCCATAGCGTAACTTTTACTAGGAAAGTTGTACCAATATGGTGTCACGCGCAATTGAGGAGTGTTACTTTACTGTTAAGTGCAGGAAGAGATAAGTAGGCGTGACTCTTTGATCTGAACGAACTCGAGACTTTGAGAGTTTCAGACGGATATTTTGATTTTTGAGGGTTTACGGGCGCTTAAGGAAATACTGCATAGTCTCAGGTTCGTTGAAAACCCAGATTTTTCGAAAATTGCAAAAGTTCCATTTTTTTTACTTTTCCTACAACTTTAATGTTGAAGATAGACTTTTTCCTTAATGAAGTCTGTTTTTAAAGAGAGATCATGAAATAAGATCGTGTACAATTTTTAGAGTTTTCCCCTAATTGTGCGCGAGATATAGGGAATTTTTTAATTTGTTTAATTTTTTGTCTCAAACGGTACCAAATTTTTCCTTAAATTTTTCTTCTAGTGTACCAAAGGACGGTAAAATATTATCCTAGTCTTATTGTCGACGTCTCTGTTCTTTCGAAAAATACAAAGAGTTAACATTTGAAAACAACAAAATTGAAGATAGAGATTTTTTGCCTTCGTCGAAGGCGGTTCGTTCGTTCGTCCGTTGCCTTCGTCGGTTCCAAAAATCAGCCCTTTGAAAAAGGTGATGTTCAGTTTTTGGAAAAAGTTTTTTTGAACAGTTTTTAGAAAAAACGCCTAAACCGTTCAGCCGATTTTCTCCAAAACTGATATTACCCGATCGATCTGAAGGAACTCAAGAGTTTGGGAGTTTCAAATGGATATTTTGATATTTGAGGCTACTTTACAATAGCCTCAAAAATATTTTCAAACTTTTCTCAAAATTAACACCAATTTTTTTTATTACACTTTATGCTCGCACCGATATGCAAACGAAATGTTGCATAAAACTTACTTCATTTTATTTTGTATGTGCCTTGCAAGGACAAATCCAGCCTCTGATCTGTACTTTCTCACAGCTTACAGCGTTCAACGATCGCTCCGTATCGACGCATAGGCGCCATTGGCACCTGTTACGCCACACGTGTGCGCTGCATGAGTGACGAGACATCACGCTATTTGTCAGTAAATCTTGCGTGGTCTACGCGTAAAACCTTGCTACCGTTTCCATCAAACCAAACCTACGAAATTGTTCTAGAACAAATTGAATACTCGTTCGTATGTTAATTTTCCTCTTTAGCCAGCGGCTTATGCGCGGGGTATCGGTTACTACGCGAGTTCAAGAAAAATCAGTTCAGCTTCAAACGCCATGTGTTACACGCATGCATTGTCTCTCGAATTCTGAGGGGGCATACAGCATATTTCCCCACGTGAAAGTCTTTTAAATATCTCACAGCGAGCATTGTAACTTGTTTGTTTCTCGCCGTGCGAATTCGTAAGAACAGAAAGTAATGTAATCGAGCTCCGGAAAGCGGCGAATTGCTAGAAAAACTCTTTTATTAACGAAAAAGTGGATAAATTCTGTTGCTATATTTAGAAAACTATCCTCTAACCTGTGGTGTAGCGAGAATTCATGTTTTGTTTGTTCTTTATATAGAAAAATCGATTGACCGCAAAACGTCCTACTGTGGTCAACGCTAACGCCTTAACCGTTCAGCCGATTTTCTTTAAAATTCATATTCCCAAATCGATCTGAATGAACTCGTGGCTTTGGGAGTTTCAAAATTATAATTTGTTTTTTGAGGGTATTTCACATGAAGGTTCAAAAACTTTTTTAAAATTTTTTCATAAAGTCACCAAATTTTTTGATCAAACTTTGTGATTGGATAGCGTAAAGAACGCTTAAGAGAACGGTACTAGTCTCATGTTCGTTAAAATCACTGATGTTTTGAAAATTGAAAAAGTGCAATTTTTTTGACGCGTCTTTTTACCGCGTCTTTTTGCGCAACCTATTGAAGATAGGTTGTTTTTTTTTCTTAATAAAATCTGTTCCTTGAAGACGGATCTTTAAATAAGTTTATGTTCAATTTTTCGAAAACATATTTTCGAAAACATATTTTCGAAAAAAATACTCATAAGTAGTTTCCATGTAATGTCGGGCGAAATATAGACAATTGTTTCTGAAAACCCACCGTAAATCGTTTCTTTAAATGTTCTCCTCGTGTATAATAACGGACGGTGAATATATGGTGCTAGTCCGATTTTCGCCTATTGCTCCGTTTTTTCAAAAATTCCATAAAAACGTGAGCATTTCAAAACTACAAAGAATAGGATTGGAGATAAGGATTTTTGTTTCAACAAAGTCTGTTGTATCAGCTCTTTAAAAAAGGCCATGTAATTTTTTTTTATTTTTTTTTATTTTATTTATTTATTTATTTATTTATTTATTTTTTTTGCGAAAACGAGCTGATTTCGCTTTATTAAATCTGAAATGTATGCAATTTCTAAAAATATTTTCTCAAAACCAGCACGAAACATTTTCATTTAAGTTTCTCCTCGTATGTAACAGCGTATGATAAATAAATAAACTAGCGGTGCAATAGAATGACACAGACTTTCTCGCCCTCGTTCGTTTTCAAATCTATTTAATGTGGGCTAGCTTTCCGCTTCGGCATTATTCTCTTTCCAGCTGTCTTCTCCCAAAGGACATTTGTTTCACTTCTCTCAATTTTTCGCCTTCCTAATGCTAGAACAAAAAAATTATGTCTTGACTAATATGAAAGTGTAGAAATTTTGCCCCCTGGATGGCCAAGGTTGTATACTGGCGTGTTCGGATTAAATACTTGGAACTGAAGCCGGTAACTGGCCGGTTCGAGACTCACACGGGAATTTTGATTTGATGAATGTGTTGTTACAGAAAACAATTGAGAACTTGAGAAACATTATTGAAAATCATTTGTAGCATTTCTTCTGACAAATTCAATCAATACATATAAATAAACCGTACGTGCTTTTCCAATTTAAAACTTTTAAACATGTTTTCAACTTGTTTTTCGATTTGTAAAATGTATGTCACGTGAAATCAATTGTTTCTGTGCATCTATAAGAAACGATTTAAGTAAACGAATGAATCTATCATTAAATGTAAATACAATATATATATATATATATATATATATATATATATATAACACACACACACACACAACACTACCCATGGAACCGACGTAGATAACCTTAACAGCTAACCGGAAGTGGTAGCTCAGGGCATCAACTAATGTCATTGTAATTCCACTGACCGCTGTCGCTATGTGGAGGAGAATCCTGGTGGCCGACTGCTTTGATTCTTAGCTTTCCGTGGTTTGATCAACACCCGCCGAATGGTAGGGCAGTACTCTACAAAACGGGCCACACATCTCGCGCGATCTATTCTTTCCATGACCTATCCTAATCCTTTACTTACACACACACATGTACCACACTACCACACTCGCCGTGGGACTGGTCGGGAGCTTAGAGCTTGTCGCAGCTGGGTCGATGTCCCTCTGGTGGGAGGTAACTGGTTGGCGAAAACCCAGCTAGTCGACAGTAGATCGGCGCCGGATTTAGCCATCCGGGCGGGGGGGAGATCACTGCTACCTCCCGAGCAAAAACATGAACTACTCTTACAGAACTAATGACCTTAGCAGTTGACGCATTCGGAATCACTATCAATCAGCTTTACAGACTTCCTAAATTCTATACATTCCAACATACAATTCACTGTGGAAAAAGAAAATAAGAAAAGAATTCTTAACTTTCTAGACTTGTCCATCACTTTACTGAATGACAGACATGTGTTCGACATATACAGGAAACCGACACTGTCATTCATAACACATCACAACATCCACCCTCTCATAAGAATGTAGCATTCCACAGTATGGTTCATAGATTATTTTCAATTCCTCTCTCCCCCTCAGAACATTAGTAAAAAAATCCATAACATAAAACAAATAGCTGTCAACAATGATTATACTTGTTCTTTAATTGACAATCTTATCAAAAAGAAAACTATCTCTCCTAACACAAACAACTTAACATCTCTCACTCCTACATACACAAGTCAGAATCACAACAGATACACCATCCCCTTCCTTGGAACACTGTCACTAAACATTGCCAAAAAGCTCAGACAATTTGACATACAGGTCACATACAGCACACCAAACAATCTCCAGAACATATTTTCCCACAACAAAGATCCTATCATGTGGGTGTTCCCAAGTCCCTATCATGTGGAGTATACTCCATTTCCTGTGGCAGTGGCAATGCGCAA
This sequence comes from Teleogryllus oceanicus, assembly GCA_964035755.1. NCBI lineage: Eukaryota > Metazoa > Arthropoda > Insecta > Orthoptera > Gryllidae > Teleogryllus > Teleogryllus oceanicus. The sequence continues at coordinate 181,983,880 of CAXIVR010000001.1, forward strand.
TACATTGGCCAGACCGTAAGATCCTTAAATCAAAGAACACATACATGCTCTTACACACGAAACAACACAATCACACGTTGCCAGCCATCTCTTAGAACAAAAACATTATTTTAATCCAGACAGTGACGTCAAAATTTTAGAGTTGGAAAACAGATACACTCACAGACTCAAATTAGAAGCCATTCACATCAATAATTTATTAAAAAATCCCCATCACACTATTCTCAATGAATTCCTTCCCTCTCACCCCTCTTGAAACTCACCGCTTCCCACGCACATTAACCCATCTGCGCGCCTCTTTTCCGCTACCCGGCTGGGCCTTCCCTTATTCCCCAATTCAGTCAAACCTTAAATGAAACGTCCATTTAAATGAATTGAACACAAAATTAAGTTCATTATGCTACGCGTTCAGAATTCTTGCAAATTCAGTCAGCCTTCATACTGCTCGTTATGTATACTTCGCGAATGTTCATTCCCGCCTGAGATATGGCATAATATTCTGGGGAAATACATCTTATAGCTCCCAGACTTTTAGATTACAAAAACGAATTGTACGAATAATAACCAAATCCCACCCACGTGATTCATGTAGCCTCTCTTCATTAATCTAGGAATTCTACCATTACCGTGTCTTTTTATTTACGAATCAGTGGTTTTTGTAAAAAATGACTTGCTCAAGGGCGGGAATATATTTTCAGAAAATGCCGAAGTCTATTACTATAACACTCGACGTAGAAATCATATTCACCAGGTGACAGTATCAACAGCTCATTACAAAAAGTTCACATACAATACATGTACATTATTTTACAACACTTTGCCAGATGACATTAAAAGATTAAATTCAATAGAAAAGTTTAAATCCCAAGTGAAATCGTTTCTGCTGCATAACTGTTTCTATACAATTAGAGACTATACTGAGCATCACAAGAAAAGTAACATTAATTTTAACAATGATACATAATGCATTATTTACCATTTGGACTGTATAAATGAGGACAACCTGTAACAACTATTGTACTACAGCTTCCGGGTCAATGACCCCCATCTCGATCAGGTTTTTCGTCCAGTTTCCCTGATCCATTGAGCAAAAGCTGAGATGACCCCTTGTTTTGCTTCTGGACATAAATGTAACTTCATTTTCTGTGCACGTCTTCTAGAATTCAGTGGGAAACACAATTCTTCAAATTATCGTTTCCATGTTGTCGCGGCAGGAAGTAATAAGAGGCACACAATTCACTTTTCCCCATAGCACGTCATACGCAGTTTTTAACTGTTTTTTTACGTAAAAATAAATAAATAAATGCGATTAAAAATTCCGGAATCCGGTTGGTGTGATCATATTTCGTTCTCGAGATATATGTAATTGTTTATAAGAAATTAACATTTTAGAATGACCGCATTTGTTTTCACTTAACACAAGCATACTGAAGAAAGAATTTTCCAATGTCGCGCTTTTGTCTGCTACTTAAAAAGCACTTAGCTTATAAACAAATTCTGTGGCCAATTTAATTAGGCTAAATCCGTCTTTTTATGGCGAGTATGAACATAACTTTTATTTTATTTTTATATTCTCCTTTAAGTCCTGCAATTGGCAAGTCGATATATTTATCAAATAGGGAGGAAATTGATTATAAACAAATTATTTTTCAAGGTGCATTACGTCGAAACGATAGTTTCTCTTTCTATCAAAGGGATATTGAGCAACCGAATATCTGTATTAAGTTTTTTCAAAGGCTCCTGTTAAAACCGAGAGTTAGAAACTATTGGTTCCTCTTGTTTAACCATTACCATTAAAAAGTAGGGAAACATACTATTCGCTTTTTGCTCTAAACTGTATTGGAGTGGGTAAATGGAATGTTAAAGTTTTCAAATAAATAAATATTTATTTTGTGTGTTGAAAGATCACATGAGTAGAATCACACATACAAAATGCTACTTTATTTATATATTATAGAAATTTCTAAATGAACGTATATAAACTTTCAAGTTAATATTTTCAATTCAATTTATCATTCAATAATTCAGGATCATCTTTCTAAACTGTTAATTTATGTTTTCATTTTATATATTCGAATCAGAGTAATGTGCTAAATCTACGTGCTGTTAATACATATTTTTAAACAACATTAATAATTAAAATTAAAACATTTTTTTTAGATTGTCGAACATTTCAATGAAATTACATGAATTCCTAAATGCATGAAAATGTATAGTTCTAAAATTCAATTATTGTAGCGTCTTAAAATATAACAAAGATACGTACTTGGTAAAACGAGTTGTTACGATTACAAAAAGAAAAAAGATGTTTTTCTTTTTGTAATTTCATAGAGATTTAGCGTTTAAGTTTACAGTGTAGTAAATATCAATGCCGTAGCATTTTCCAGTGAAAATATAAAGAACGAACTTGGTGGTCAAGTGAATTACCTTCCCAACACAGACCACATTTCAGTTTCAATCCCACAAATATCTTTGGAGTTCGATGGTGGTTTGTTGGACGCTACTACCGAAACCTTCAATCTTGCACGACCATCTGCACAGGGAGGACGTTGCAGTTGATCAAATGAAAATTGGTCATTCAAGGTATGTAATGTTCAATCGTTGAAAACGTTTAACCATAAAGAAAAGACCAAATAATTAATGTTAATGATCACCAACTTAACATTGCCTTTACTATTTGAATGTTTTCAATATCCCAAAAATCTACAGAAAACGCATGTTTTTTTCAGGTTATTATAAAACCAGTTCAATAAATAAAAGTTCTATGTATACACATTTATTTTCGTTATTATTTGTAAAACACTGAAATATCTAAGATGTTATTAGATTCATGTCTTCATAGGAGGTCTGAGATTATAAAAACCTGATAAGCAGAGAAAATTAAAGTAATTGTGAGTGATTGATGGTGTTGAATGATCAAATGAAAAACAATGTTTTTTGCTTCATATAATGACACCTGTTTAATAAACATTAATTACACGTAATAAATATATTTGAACATGCAAATTAATGAAAATTTTCAAAAGGAAAATTATCAATAAATCGTTTCATCAGCAAGTATTATTTTATTAAATACTTTTTTGTGATTCATGTGCTCCTGTGTGAATCACGTTGTACACGTGATTCGTATGATCCAGTTTCTCAGAATAATTCAAAACCTGCTTGACACATACACTAAAAGGTTATTTACGACAAATTGTTATTTACGACATGAATATAGTAAGATATCTTATTACAATACGAAATTGGAGAATTATCAAACAAGGCTCTTAAGCCGAAATTGTTAAGCAATTGAATATTGTAACATGATGTTCCCATTTGAATATCATAGAAAGACGCAATTTGTCAAAAATATATGAACTATAATTTTGTTTAAATTTGACTCCTTGGCCTGTGAAAGAAAACATCTGACAGCACTTATACTAACTGTTCTTATGCCATGGGTTTGTTCTAATATTACTTGCAGTACGCAAATTATTATTTTTGGTATTAATGAAGCATAGACATATATACAGGTCTTGATTTCTGTCGGAACGTGACGGAACGGCATTCCGGTACCTCCGGAATAATTATTAAAATATATTATAAAAATAACTATTGCTATTACATGAATAATTAATTTAAGGTGCGTTCCGGGACCTGAAATTTCAAAAATAAAGCACTGGATATGTGTATCATAATAACTCTTATTACGACACTGATCTCAGTTTCGTGAACTTTGACTTTTATACAATCAAAGTGAATGGTCTAAGTTTACTCACCTAAATAAAGTTTATGTTACAATACATACTATTTAGACAGTGTTTTATGTTCAAAACAAGTGTTGCTTCAGCAAGAATAATTGTCACGTCTTATTTGTAATGGCTACGCAATAAACAATACGGACTACGTGAACTTGCAAAAAAAAAAAACTTCCAGCAGAAATTATTTTCTCATCGCTGGGATTCGATCTCGGGTCCTTCAAGTCAACACGCCTGACACGTTTCCCCATACACATCAGCTACACAGTAAAGCTTCCTTCTTCCCGACGCGAAAAGAATGTGAAGCATTTGCCTTTCTTGTTTGAAGAAAATCAGAGTGTTTAATTTACTTAATTCAAGATCTAGTTTAAAAACATATTTCAGGAAGGAAAAATCTCTAGGATTAATTTTGTTTTTCGGAAATGTTAATATTTGTTGTTTCAAATATTAGAAAATTCAGATCTTTCGCCCAAAATTGAACGTACGCTATTTTTAAACGTCTTGTACTTTGAGGAATAGATTTAGAAAAAAAATGGAGTTCTGTTTGAAAAAATTTGGAAAATATGAGGTCGAAGTGTAAAACAGTACCTTCAAAATTAAAAGATTCGTTTCAAATTCGAAGATTCGTAATATTAGCCAGATCGTTCAAGGAATATCCATTTTCGGGAAAATCCTGTTTATTTTAGAATATAGAATTACTAATACGTAGACGGATTGACAAAGAGGTTTTTCGAATATTACTTTTTCAGGTTCAAAAAACAAGCGTTTTCACAGCCCTATGTATAGAAAGTACTACAAGAAGATCAACAATCCACTTTTTTCGAATTAGCGACTTACAAAACGTGTATTCTGTAAAAATGTCGACACTTTATCCTGCAGCATTACGTAACACTCTTTATACTAATATACATGGAGGTAAAAATATGCCAGTGTTACAAGGATTTGAACTCAGGGCCCGGTATTCGGTAAGTCTGGTTCTAGCGCACTGTGCTATCACAAACGTTTCTCCTTAGCCTGTCGGTATACTCCATGTGTCACAAATATGAAATTCGCAATAAGAATGCACTGAAAAAAACACGAACTACGTACCATTTTAGTTAGAAATATTTTCAAACAGAAGTTGAGTTTTATAGAAATCACTGTGCAGCTCTTTCCAAATGTTATCTCTCGATTACCACCAAGGTTGAAGTTACGTCAGAGATGAAAGTTGCAATAACGCTAGGCCTTAACACGGGCAGCAATGCAGTCGTTCTGAAATCAGAATCGCAATAGCGTTATCTGATTCTTAAAGACATTAACAATTAAAATTAAGTGGGCGCTTCAAAAGAACATACTTTATATGATATTTATAATGGATACGAATGATAACTATACAATTAAACGCAAAATTGTTTCTACCAGCAAAAAATTATTCGCAATGGACGAGATCGCTATAGCCGGCGGCGCTAGCAGAAATCGTTTACTACGCTCCATGAAGTCACGAAGGTTAAGCGAATTCGAGACTCGCGGGTTCGTGGTTGGGTGACCGGCCTGGAACCCCGGGATCTAACGGCGTCGAGCCCCTGGCCGAAGGGATAAAAGGCACTGACTGACTGCGACGTGACGAATCTTGACAAATATAGTAATTATTACACAGTAACGGAGGATTACTCCAGAATAAAAAGCACATTAATGGAGGATTACTCCCCAGTGCAAAGCACTCAACGCACCTTAAGGAGCTTAGAGACGCGTTGCGTCAAGGTGTAGACGCAACAAATTAAAAAAAAAGCCGGCTGCGCTAGCCGAATTCGTTTACTACGCTTTATGAAGTCACGAAGGTTAAGCGAATTCGAGACTCGCGGGTTCGTGGTTGGGTGACCGGCCAGGAACCCCGGGATCTAACGGCGTCGAGCCCCTGGCCGAAGGGATAAAAGGCACTGACTGACTGCGACGTGACGAGACTTGACAAATATTAAAAATAAAGCACATTAATAGAGGATTACTCCCCAGTGCAAAGCGCTCAACGCCCCTTAAGGGGCTTGGAGACGCGTTGCGTCAAGGTGTAGACGCAACAAAATGAAAAAAAATAAATCTTAAGAGCACAAGTTCCCCAAGCAGTCGCCTTACCTATTACACCACAGACACCCTTATAACGCTGTTCACTCACAAAGATGATTTTAAAGTATCATTTATCACAGATTTGACTAAAAAACAACGTGCGGCGTTTAGGGGCTTGTGTTGACTACAGACAGACAGGCAGACGTTTTCTCGTCAATAGATTTTTTGGGTAACAAGAACCTCCAAAACATGGATTCTGTCTACAATCGTATTGGAGAAAGTAATTCACTACGGCGCATGATTAAAATACTTTCTCTTCTTACGACGTAATTACCAGAAAGTAAGAAAAAATTGTTTTCCGTTTGTCGACTATGCTTCCATAGATTACAAGGAATGCTGAAAAAAACACAAGATTTTTATAGCAGCAAAAAATGCTTTCACATTTATGAACAACCTTGATATAATATTTACTTCAAGTGAAAAAAAGTCTGGTGCGTTTTCCACATGACAAAGGTCACCATTCCCCCCGGCCCGGCCCGGCCCGGCGGTACTATAAAAATCTGGTGTTTTTTTTTTTGTTTGTTTTTTCAGCATTCCTTGTAATCTAGCCGGTCGGGCCGGGCCGGGCCGGGCCTGGCCAGGTCATCACCACTTTTCATTTTTTAAAAAATGCTTTCACATTTATGAACAACCTTGATATAATATTTACTTCAAGTGAAAAAACGTCTGGTGCGTTTTCCACATGACAAAGGTCACCATTACCTTGTAAGTAAATAACGTTTAAAAGCAATATAATTGAAATATGATTTAAATAATATGGGATATATACAGTAACGCTGTGAATATCCTTATATTATGTTGATGAAGATGCTCCCGCGCGTTTTATAATATGGAGCTAAATTTCATCAATTTTATTAATGTATCTTATCAGCTCAACTTAATCAAATTATTGTTCGCTTAATTATTATTAAATTTCTTCTGAAAATACAGAAACAAGTAAATTGTTTATGACATAGATTTTAATATCTGCGAAATTAAATATTTTTAAAAGCTTTGTCCCAACATTGGGGGGGGGGCAGTTGCCCTCGCTCTTCCTGAATCCCCCCTCTGCTGCTACATATGCCAGAAGTAATATCCTGGTAGTTATTAACTGAATTTATGAATATTTATGTAAATTGTATAATGCATTTAATTACATATTAACGAAAATAATTGTTTTAAAAAAATTGAAAATCAAAATTCTCTGTAGCTCTTAAACTGTTTGACAGAAAAGGCGTAATAGACATATTGTATAGTAATTTAATGTATGGATTGAACTTGTTCTGGGGCCTAAACTGTTCGCCTGACGAAAAATACTTAGGGTACACAATTCGTAGGAAGTGTAATGTAATTTAGTTTTTCGATACTTTTTTCTATAAAAGTGAGCAGTTTTCAAATTGTAAATCAAAAACTCGCAAAAAGCTATTTTTTATTTATTTAATTTTTTATCACTTTTTTCCAAAATGCGCATTTTATACAATGTGGAAAAATTGAAATCCCGATTTAGAACTCTGAAAAATATGTAGAATCATTGAGAAAAACATATTTTCATTTTGTTTCAGAATCCCGACCCGCGAAACTAGCTTTGGGTGGACTAAATGTAAATTGACAGAATAGTTGATCGAATTGTGAGGTATCTCAGATCGTGTTTAACATTAATGCCCACCCAACTCGAGAGTTTTCTTTGAATCAAAACCTTGTCGACAAAGCTGAATAGTAATGTGAGACAATTCTAGCAATAAGGTGACTTGAAACTACGATAATGTTCCGAGCACTTAAATAACACAATTCTCTCTCCGGCTACATGTGCTTGTAAATAGTGAAAATAATATTAAAAAGAGCTAAAGTGTCATTATGATACGACAAATAGGCATCTTTAGATTTCAAGGATAAAATACGATTACATTTCCGTATCCGTACACATTTTACGCACTTTAAACGTAATTCCTGTAAGATATTATTATATTATTATTCCTGTAAGATGTTCATAATTCGAGTGGTTACGTCAAAGCAGTGAAACTTACATTTGGCCATTTGCCTGCAACTTTGTGAAATAGTAACTTCAGGTGATTAAAATACAAATTTCTAATCAAGTGAATATTTGAATACATTACAACCTTATATTACTGCATTATTGACCGAAAAGAAAGGAGAAAACGTACTTCCTAGTTGTTGGAGTTTGTGTGAGATCAATAGTCTGAGTAGCGAGGGATAATGCTACATTCTAACACTACAAGGACAACAAACGATAATGAGAGTTAGTGATTTTTCGGAAATTTGAACTAATATGATGTAATAATGTAATATGAGCATGTAGGAACATTTCCTATTTCCGTTTCACCTTAAATTTCCCCCGTCTTTGGTGGAGCGCTTTCTGCAGTCTGAACTACTAATTAAAAGTATGAGGTCTAGCTTGATGTGCCGTCTCGTAATTTTTTAATAGTATATAGTGGTTGGGTGTATTAATTGTCAAATTGATACCGGATCTCGAAAGAAACATTTCTTTTCTTTACATCACCTCAATGGCACACATCATTTAACTTATATCATGTATCATGTATGGTACGTTGGTGTGTCGTATCTACGGTTTGGTAGATCAACTGTTGTGTTACCTGGGCCGTTGAATGGACTGGAGGTTATAGTTCGTTTGTAATGGCATGTTGCTGAGATAAGTTGTGTTGAGTTATCTGTCAAGCACTACTGTGTGTATGAACAGAGTTGTAATGCAGAAAAGCCGTATGAATATGCTTCGATAATATCCATAAGTTTTAATTACCACTGTGGTGTAGTATTTTTGACTTGTCTTACCGTAGACTGCCATGAGTGTCTCTCAAGTTCAAGGTGGCTTGAGTAAGCTCAAAAAGAAACATTTTCGCGTAAAGCACCAAAAAGTGAAGTTATTTCGTGCTAATGAACCTTTACTATCGGTTTTTATGTGGGGTGTTAATCACACAGTAAGTATGCGTGATGCGTGTTGTCTTTAATTGGTAAGAACAGTTCTTATACATAAGTCTTACCTATGCAGTTACAAAGTTTCGGAATTGACACCGAAACTCATAGTATTAATGGTAGACACTCCTTTTTCCTTGACTCGCTCCCACTGAAATACATCAGGGAGATTTGCGGGAAAAATCCATGTATGACTGTATATGTGTGTTTATATTATACATGTGTATGTATAATAGGAGGTATGTATAATAAGTGTAATATTGCATTATAGTTATTGATTTGCATACTATGAATTTCATTTTGAAGATTTCTTATTGTCAAGTTCTTTGGTGAGGTAAATAACCTTTGGGGTGTGTCCTATGCCAAAACTGTCAAAAGTTTTAGGAATGTTTTAAGAGTTTTTATGCTGGAAACACTATAAAGTACTGATTGTGATTGATGAGTTAATTTGTTTCATTCTGGGGTTTGTCTGTTTTATTTAATGCATACATGTTATTCTCCTCTTTCTCTTGGTGAAACGATGTTAGAAGAAAGAAGTGAACTAGTTTAGTGCCCTGTTGTGACAAAAAATGGTAATTAAAAAAGGAAATATTTAGTATTGCAGGAAGCCCTGAAATTGCTATTGTGAATATGAAAAATTGTCTTGTGAGAAGTATGAAAGACGTTAACAAGTGATTAATAATTTGAAATTAAGATTTCTGTTTCTCGACAAATTACACTTTCAGTGACTTACAAATAATTATAAATTATTAATTATTTGTAAGTTAATTAAAAGTATTATTTTTGTCAATTTTCGTATAATGAAAAATCACACTTTACAGTGAAAATGTGGCTAAAAATTGATACAACTTTGGGAATGTCGGTTGTAAGTATGTATTCAAAATATGATTTTTTAATGAATACATATGGTGCGCTTTATGAATGAAGGATTTATATAAGTAATTTGATTTTGATGTAAAATGGGTCCACAAGTCTCGTATTTATATTGAATATTTTTTCTTTCTTTTCTAATGTGGATTTCCTGTATGTGTCTTGTTTCTGTCATTGGAACATAAAATATTGTGGCTTTCTCAAAGAATATGACATCTTTAGATTAAAAATAATTTTTAAGTTTTGAACAATCAAGTAGTTACATTTTTGTATTTAATTACTTCGACTTCAAATTTGTTTCTGATTTTTAAAGTTTGTCAGTATAATGATGCTACATGTAGAAATTATTATTTTAAAATGTTACAAAAACATTGTATTGACATTGTATTAAATTGTTTCCACCCAATTTAATACAATGTTATGTAATAAAATGCATTAGAATTAAGGCAGTTATAATAAAAGAAACAAGTAGTTCTTTGAGTACATTATTTCATTAATTAAAAAGTCCAGCCAATTTCACTTTTTATTTAATAAAGAAACTCTGTTTATTCAGAACAATATTTCGAATATTATTTTGAGACTCCAATTATATGTAAGAAATATTTTAATCAAAGGGAACTTTGTTCTTAATAAAAACTTACACTTTTAGTGTTCTTAGTGTATGTAGGTAATGGCACCAAAATCTGACAGGTTGAGGGAAAAAATGCTTTCAAGTGGCTGGTGTAGTCAAAATATTTAAACCGCCTTTCTTTTTAAATATAGTTGGATATTTTATGAGTTAAAATATCTTTAGTTTCTCTTTTCGAAAAACAAAAGTCTTGAAAAATTAAATTATTTATTATAGAAAATAAATAATTTAATTTTTCAAGACTTTTGTTTTTCGAAATGAGAAACACACTGCTAAGTCACCTAACCCTGACAGGTCGATTGTTACTTGTCCCTAAAACTGAAATGTAAAGAATCTAAAGATGTCATGAACAAAAAACACAAATTAAATTTAGTAAATATTATTTTCAATTACCTAAATATACAGAACAAACCCTTTTATTAAAATGTTTCCTAAAGTTGACATACTGGGACACACGTGTTGGGCTTAGGGTTGACACACCATGCCCTAATTAGGTTCAGGCCCAATTAGAGTATTAGACCCTCAATTTAAGGCATTTTCTGCATGTTAACACAATATAAAGAGTATAAAATTATAACCAGAACCTAATGTTAACCCCACTGTCATCCTTAGGCACTATCAAATTTTCAAGAACCTAAACCTAACCCTCCCCTAATATTGATGATGTAGACACAATAAGGATATAAACACTCGGAACACTTCCTAATTCTTTCCTTGTTAACATTCTAACACCCCAATAGCATAAAGCAAACTCTTTTTCATTTTATAGATGATACAACAAAACCAGATTTCTTAAGAAATTCGTAAGGATTTACATCGATTACCTGTTCAAGTACACATGCCAAATCATGTCTATCAAACTCAAGATAAATCACTTGATTAGAATTATTTATTGTTGAATGTAAATTTTATAGATTAGTTTTCATGTAAAATGTATCTATTGCTTTTAATCAACTTGCACTTGCAAGTAATATTGTAATATGATTTATGAAGAAATTCTGCAGATGGTGAGTTGTAACAAATTAATTTTAATGAAGATTGTGTACAGTTCCGTTATTTGGGTATATTAAAATTCAATTAGCTTATTTATAAAACCTATGCTTGAACTAAAATTTATCTATATTTTTGGACACAAGTAATGGGGGATTTTATAAAAGTTGGATTGAGAAGAAAATATTATTTTGAATAGAGTAATTAATAAAAATTCAATTTTATTCAAATTTAAAATATGAAATATCAATGAATGGTTTAAATTGTTAAAAGTTAGTGATTTTAGGGATGCAAGTTTGTAACAGTTTTTAATTTATAATATTTTTGTTACATTCTTTTTAAATCTCTTGCTACATTTCAGTTCTCATAAAGGAATGGTGTATTGATTCTTATTGTGATGATTTAAATTCAGAAAGTTCAATGTTTCTCATCGAGTTTGTTCTGAAATGTATGTAAATTTGGTAAGTAAGGTCTTTGTGTTAACCAGAAAAAATATTTTTAAAAGAAATGCTTATTTTTATATCTTATATCTTATAATATCTTATCTTTAAAATTTATGTATCAAAAAGTTAGTGACAGTTGTATTAGCTGACAATCCAGTGATACTTGCAATGTTTGAAGATGAACTGCAATTAAAAGCTTTTAAAACTAACTAACATTTCTGTAAACGTGATTGATTTCACCAAACAAAACAGACTAAAACAGGTGAACAATTTAAGCTATCTTGTGATGTTTCGTACATTTGTGAGGAAGGTATAAAAGAAAAAATTAATCAATTCCAAATGTGAATAGTAATCCTTAGAACACTGAGGTGTAAATGTTGGAAAGTAACAATTGATGATGGATTTATACAATGATGGCAGTGTCAGTAATCCTACATGGAAGCAAAAATTGAAATATTAAATGTTTTTGTGATTATAAATGTGAATCATAAATGTGAAATTATCAAATAGTTTTTGTTCTACCTCTTAGTTCAAATGAAGAGTGCAGATAATGGAAAAGAATGAGATATTTTCAATCTTGTGCAACTCTTAGCTTAAACAAAGCTGAGATAGATAATAGCTTAAACAAATCAAAAACAATGGTCTCTGCTTAATTCCCACAAATTATACGACCATATCAGCCTCCCACAAAACGGCTCAGCAGTTGGCAGAAAAGAAAGTGGGGGAATTGCTTCCGAGATTCGTTACAATGTATCAGTAATTTGTCCTGAAGTATGTTCTGCGGGTATGCCCTTGTTACTTGTAAAGAAAAAAATTTGTAATATATTTCGTACAGACCTAAAATATTTTTGTATTTTTTACTTTTATGAATTTTCTATAAATATTTTCTTTGTTGCACAATGACATTTTCAAACAGAAAAGACAATTCTTTTCTTTTCAAAGAATTCTAATAGTTACTAATAATTCAAGTTTGATATTAAAGTCATAGTGAAAAGTGAAATTTGCTTCTTTGATAGATCAAAAGTGTATTGTTAATACTTGCAAAGCAAATTATGTAAGCTTTTATGTTACTAATTTTTACGATTTTTAAGTGAACATCGTGGGTAAAATAGTAATGTTACTTGTTTTAATCAGAGCCTTTCTTTTGTCTTCGAAATTTTTGTTATAATGAAGTCATTATGAAACTATTACAATAATGAATTATTTTTTGTATATCAGCATTATAAACGACCGTTACCATTGCAAGCAATCGTTCGTAAAAGGGCATTTTTTGGTACTGCTTGTCCTCCCTTCCCAACCTCCCCCCTCGCTCTTTCTGTTATCATCCTTGCCCGTCCTCCTCACCCGCCGCCGTTTGCGTCCGTCTTCACTGCCCGTCCTCAATGCTAGTCTTTCCTGCTCTCTGCGTGACGTCCTAATACCAACATCTAAAGTTGCCAACTCCAAAACTTCTTTTAAAATTTGTTTCCAAAATTAATTTTGGGTCATTTACAAATTTATAATGCTGTTATAAAAAAATACCATATGCAACTCGCTTATAATGTTGCTTTATTGCACAACTGCAAGTTTTGAAAACAAGCGACGATAGCGAGTTTCCAAATTTATACGAACGCATTAAAGCAACATTACAAACAAGTTGCTTCTTGAAGCTTCCACATGTGTGCTAATCAAACATTATTGAAACGCCGCATTTAAAATTAATTTCTAGATGTTCTATAGTCGAAGACTTATTCTTAACTTCTCCTTCAAGAACAAAATAATCTGTCTTGGAAATATGGTATGATGGGATTCTTCATGAGAGTTATTTCCATTGATCTCTGTCAAATCGCTTATGTATGTCCTGTCTCTCTGCAATATGGCACAAATTCCTTGTGTATATTTAAGATGAGAATGACTTTAGTTTTTAGTTTTGCAGCACTTGCAGTTTTTGTTGAGCTTTATATTAACCGTATTCTTACTTGTGCATGTAATGTAGAGAAAGTTATGTAATGCTGCAAAAAATAGAAGTTTAAACGTTAAATACAAGTTTTGTGGACCCACACATCGAAAAAATTTTATCGTATCCGATTGCCTTTAAATGTTTTCTTTCGCATTGTGTGGGTAAAATGTCTCTTTACTGTAACGGATGTAGTAAAGGTTGTCTGGCAACAGCATTTTAAGCAATACGGTGGATACAAAGTGTTGCTTTAGTATTTGTGAATGAAGAAACAAATTTCTATATTCAGTTACGTTCTTTTTTTCTTCTCTCTCTTCGTGTTTTTTCTTCTTTCCTTTTCTACTTTATTTTTTCTTACTCTTTCTTCTTCCCCCCTTATTTCTTCTCTAGTTCCTCCACAGCCTTAGTGTCTTCAACTCTAATACTTTTGGGAATTACTTCAGTCGTCTCCATTGTGCTTCGTCCGCTTCCTGCTTTGAATGACCGCTCAGCACAACCAGGCGATTGCTGTCGCAGAAGCCAATAATCACAACATATCGCCGTAGTCAGTACCTTTAACCACATACACATTCTACTATATAACCGCCAAAAAACTTAAAAATGCAATTGGATAAGATATGACGTATATTACAGGTGGGTGGTGGGACGTGAGTAATCACACACAATTGGGTATTTTAACCACTTGTAAAATATCCATTTCAAACTTCTGTGTTCGTCTGCCCATGCTCAACACTAGTCCCTAAATCATACGAATGATTTTCCCCAAATGGATGTTTTCCGATCGATCTGCTTGAACTTTGCGAATTTGAAACTGATTTTTGGGGATACTTATACAAAGCCCATAAGTTTTTTTTTTTTTTTTTTTTTTTTTTTGTTTTTCTTTTTCAAAAAGTGACCAAATTTTTCTTTACATGCTTTTATTCGAGTAGTGCAATGTGCGTTTGTAAATAAGGTATAGGTCCGATATTTTATCCTTTTCTGTTGATTGTAAGGGTCAAAATCGGGTATAAATGCCTGAAAAAATTCTCGGGACATTTTTATCTATTGAAAATCGCAAGGATAATTTAAATCAATATTCATTGGCGTAATATTGATAAATTGAAACTTTTATAAGCAGCTAAAAAACAGTTGTTGTTTTTTCATTTGTACGAAGTACTCATGGTAAATCGATCCGCCAAAAACTTGAGTATTTTTTACACTTCAATTACGATTTTCAACGCTTACGTTTCATCGCTGGGGCAGATTTGCATAATCTGCTTCTCCCCTTGAGTCTTTTTTGAGATTTAAATCGATCGACGAATATCAGATTTGGAGAAAATCGGCTGATCAGTTTAGGCGCTGGTGTGTTGACCACAATCCTTTTGCCGACAATCGATTTTTCGGTATCAATAACCCACAAAACATGGCTAATGACTACACAACTTGATAGAGGAAGTAATTTACTTAGTTCAAGAATGAAATCTCTCCCGTTTTTCGTTACCAGGGCACAGCAATAAGTTTTTCTGTCGAAAATCGCTGTTTCCCCTCGCAGCATTACTATACTTTCTCTATACTGCGTAAGCAAGATGTAAGAAAGTTCCACTAATATTATTGTCGAATTGAAACACTAACTGTAGGTTCATTTTTTTTAAACTTGTAAGTGGGTTTTATATTTCAATCGCTGAGGTGGATATTTTGTGCTTAGTTTGTGTATATCGAGTCCAGGCCAGCAAGCGATGTTTTTAGATTCTTAAATAGTTAGAATCGCAGAAGACAGTGTTGTTCCACAAATTGTATTCATTCAGCCAGATGGCTTAGAGTGCCAGCTGATAAGGCCTCGAAGTGTTAGCTCATTGATCAATGGTTAGGGAGAGTTTTCTCAAGTGATTTAATTTGTTCCGATGCCTCTGAAGAATTATTGTACAAATAGATACTAAGATCATGAAAATATTGAAATGAATTCTCTGATCGAGGACTTAAATGCCTCGGACCCATGCTCGACAAAGCTAAACGGACAGTACACAATCCCCGAATATACTAAGAGCCTTCATCCAATCCCGTTCATTTTTATTACGCATTTAGTTATACTCACAATGGACAAAAATCAAAGAATAATTAGTGCATCTTGAATTAGTTCAGAAGTGCACTTTCTTTGAATTGTAGCGACATAAATTGTTTTTATGCGTATTTCCTCCAGTTGGTGAAACGTTAGGGAGTGCCAGAGCTCGCAGCATTTGTCAATGTTCATAAAATGAATGTAAATCATTTCTGCTTGTTACCAACCATGCCTCAATTTTGTTTGGCATGTCCGAGTTTGACCATGACTGAAGCGAGTTCAGGCGCTTCTGAATAAATGTTACAAACTTCTTGGACATATACGTGTGCGGGCTAAAACAAGTGTGTGTGTGTGTGGGTGGAGCTTTCCTGGGCTTTTCGAACCCATTTTTATTAAAATTAACAGATATGTTTCTGGTAAATGAATAAAACATCCCGCAAGGGGAATGAAATTATAAATTTAATGATACATTTAACATATACAATAAAATATTTTATATTTAACCATTTCCAGGGTAACCAGATGGTTTCGAGCGGCTGTTCCCCAAATGTCGAGTGTATCAAGTTGTCAACTTTCAAAATAGGAAAATCAAAAATTGATCATTTTGATGGAAATAAAATGTATTATGTGGGGCTATGGGACCCCTTTCAAAATTTTCATGGTGGCCACGTTGTCCCTGGCCTCCGTTGTTTGCATGCATATATTCTCGGACATTAAGGGGGATCAAAGAGGATCGCTTTTTGCATGTGAACCTGTGGGAAAGTTCGTGTAACAAAACTTTGCAGAAGAATGGGGTTACGCATGGGACTTTCTGACAATCGCTCCCCTGATTGAAAGGTAACTTACATTACACTTATTTTAGCAGATACATGAATCCTCAGAGGGCGACCTGATCTGCCCACTGTCGAAGACCATATTGAGTTTTTTGACTTTATTGTTCAGCTTTGGCTACGAAAGTTGTTTGAAGTGCCGGTCATTAATTTTTATGCATGCGTGGTAACGGCTACACCCTTTCTGGCGCAACCTTTATAATCGGGATGGATCTATAATCTGGATTTACCGCATTCGATGCAGTAGGCTGCGGCTGAGATTTGGACACCTCCGTCATTGACATTTCAAATCAAGGGACCTCATGTTACTTGCTATCTCAGGAAAGAGCTCGGTTTCGACAAGAGTTAGATTGTTGACGGACACTATCAAACTGACTAATCTTATCGTTTGATGTTTGAATTCGAGTTTGTTTTGTTGAAATGTTTGAGTTTCCTTTTCCGTTTCAAAATTTTCCTAAGTATTACAAATTTCTCCCTCCTTTCAATTTTTTCTTCGAACTTTCCTCTGCTTTCGTTATTATTTATAATTAATTTCAGTGATCATAATAGTATTCTCAAAATTAGTAGTCATTGATAAAAATGTCCCAACTTTGAATTGTTGACACCAGCTTCTTGACATTTCCGAAATTAATTTTGCCATCAGAACTTCCTTGGAATATGGAGCGTGTTTTTGGAGGCGGGCAACTGTCGAGTTCGGGTAGTTGTCTCCTGGACGATTGCTCAATCGCGTGGGCTTGGCGTTGTGCATTTATTTATTTATTTAACGTCAAAAAGTTAAAAACTGGCCATGGGCTGCCAGTTCCTGTAGAATCGACCGGCCGTGATGGTTTGGTGACGACAATCGCTGCAACAGCTTCTCTGATAGGGAGGTCCTAGGGGTCGAGTCCCGACGATGGCGCATATTTAATAACAGACGTATAGGTAGGTCGAATTCAGCCGCCACCGCCGCCGCAGAGAGAAGAATTTTACTGGCCCTCCTGTTGTCGGTAGTTTTCCGCGATTTCTCTGATCAATACCAGGCGAATGCCCTAAGAAGCGTGCCACGACAGCGCGCGATCTTCCCTTTTTCTTCCGTGTTCCCTCCTCTACTCATACACTTTTATTTTCATGCACTACACTCATCACTTATCGCGAGACCAGTCGCGAGCTTAGAGCTTGTCTCGGGTGTAACCCTGGAAGGGAAAAATAAAATACCGCAAGCCGACCTGTAGTTCGGTACCGAATCGCATGTTCCATCAGTGAAGAACACCGCTATATCTCGGCTGTAACATTCACTATACTTACGGGACTAGTGCACAAAGTTGTTGACGTGCCTGGAAACCCGAAATACTCACCTACCCACCTTTAGAATCGAGAGCCTGAAGCATTGCCTCCTCACAGTTCGTTAGTAGACATCATGTATATTCTAATTAGAAGCATCCTTTGGCTTCTGTTATCCAGTACTTTCATTTGAATGTTAGTTGAGTGATAGAATATTGTTGAGTGCCTTGGTGCATTAGTAAGTTCTTTTAGAAATAAGTATGCTTGTTGGTTCTTTTGGAAGAAATGTATGTATTGTGATGGAAAATAGTATTAATTTGTCTTATAGATTTAATACAGATTCAATATCGAAACACTGTAGCTTTGGATCTGAATATATAGTGAAAAATTATGTTGATTTATGACAAATAGAGATTTCTTTTACTTCTTTTTTTGATTCTTTAAACTTTTCAGATAAATGAACTAAGTCATGTTACCATTCCTGTAATGCTTCTGCCAGATGATTTCCGAGCCTACTCTAAACTAAAAGTTGATAATCATCTCTTCAACAAGTAAGCATACCTTATGCACTATGCACATCTTTCTATAAAATCTGTTTTTAAGAATGTATTTTTTGTATCTTTTTAATATTTAATTTCAGAGAGAATATGCCTAGTCATTTTAAAGTGAAAGAATATTGTCCCCTTGTATTCCGGAATTTACGAGAGAGATTTGGTATAGATGACTTGGATTTCAAAGAATCAATGACCAGGTATGAACCATGAACAAGTTTTTGTCTTTTTACTTAGATGTATTCAAGTGTGCACTTGCATGTATACAGGTGGTAGAAAACACCCAAATTCAAATTCACATACACAATTTGTTTATGTATTATCATTATTATAGTTCTTGTGTGTAATGACATATAAAAGTAAAGACACTACATTTAATTCTTTTTTGTTTATTTTTGTAGGTCACAACCTGTACTAGTAGATACACCTGGCAAAAGTGGTGCAAAATTTTACCAATCTTATGACAGATTGTTTATTATTAAAACTCTGACAAGTGAGGAAGTGGAAAGGATGCATTCTTTCCTAAAACATTACCATCCCGTAAGTGCAGTTGCTCAAATGTAATTATTGTATATATGTATAAATAACTTGTGTGCTCATATGTGAATTTCCTTTTGAACTGTGAGTGACCAATTACTAGATTAATAGTAATATATATTTTTACTAATAAATTGGAATATTATTGCAAGAGGATGGGTGAAGTGTAAATAAATACTGAAAAGCACGCAGTATTGTTGGACTGGGAGAATTTTATATATTATTTTATTTTTAAATACAAACATATTGCTATTCCATTGTACATGCTTGCTTCAATTCTTATTCTCTTTGTTGAAGAATTTGTGTAAATCACATTTGTTGCTTAATATTTATTTTGTAGTTATTATCAGTGTTATTTCATTGAAGAATGTCAAAGGGAGACCAGAGTAAGTTGTCATGGCTTCTTTCCCATACTATCTGCCCAGAGAACTACTAATTGATACTGTGAATGAAGCTTTAGACTATTACCACACACTTGGAGTCTGATAAAGTTAGGTCAGTTGAATTAGCATTTCATCAGCACTAATGTGACAGTAACAGTAATGTGTCTATTCCAGGTTAGTAATGATTGTTATAATGTCAATTTAATTTTTCCCACAGGTCTGCAAATTTATCATTCTGACTTCTTGCAGACCATGTGGTTTTGTCATCAAATCATTGAAAAGAAAGTTTGCTCTAAATATAGGTGGGCCATAAAAACTGTTTCACAATACTGTTCACACGCACCTGCTACCATGCCTCCAACACTGGAGTTCTTTCCTTCCTAGAGACCTTGTGGTTCTGTCAAAATAGAAATTGTCTACCATCTCTTATCGCAAGAACATATTAGTTGCACAATAAACATCCAGTTTCTGTAAACCTACAGGCATAATAAACTAAAAGAATAATGTTATTTCGATTGTTGTGTCAAGATGGAAATCGCCAACCGTTGTCTTACCAATAAAAACAAATAAACGAAAATGAAATGTCTCTTACTGAAGAAATGAAGTTTTATTTTGTTTTAAAGTAATGTAACCATTACATTACTTTTAAACGAAATAAACATTTTCACTACTGGTTGTTGACCAAATTTTGTGAAACATCCAATATAGATGCTCCAATAGATAAGAAACAAAGTCATGAAAGTATTCACACAGAAACCCTTTAGTTTACTGTATATGACAGTAAATGTAATCCACAGTATCCAACAGACAAAAGTATAACAGCCACAGTCAAACGCCACATCAACAGCCACAGTATCCAAAAGCAATGGAATTCTGAGAGATTAGAAGCAGGTACTTATTCTGGTGGACTGGCAGGACTGGCATATATTTCATTCTCCCGTCCTCTTTATCTTAGTTTTCTTCAGTGTACATGACTCCTCCAATGTACCTGACTTCGGTTGGGAAGTGATCATGAATGAATTGGTAGTTCAAATGTGATGCTTGGTGATGTCATTTTAGCTGTCATAATCAGATTATGAAAACATCTGTGATTTTTATGCAGAGTTTGAGCTTGTGAGCCTGTGTATTATGGTCACTGTCCCAACTAGCCATGTTACATATAACTGCAGTAGAACCCTGGTATTCTGAACTAATTGGGGGTGTGGTCTTTTCGAATTAACAGAAAAATGTACCATACATATACAAATACATCTATAGGATTACTAGACAGTGCAATGTGAGAAAATGGCAATGTAGCGTAGCGATCGCATCATCACATCTCATCACTTCGCATGAAGCGGATTTAGTTCCTTACAGCAAAAGAAGATTACTGATTTTGCAAGTTCCTCTAACTGAAAATAAACATGTGATATATACACTGTACTTAACAGTGCAATAAACATTTCATTTCGACAACTTGTTTCAATAATTAGTTTCACAGTAATTATAAAATTCTTTACTTACTCTAGAAATAGGCATTTTATTTATTTTGTTAATTTTTCCACCGTCGAAAAATTTGTTTGGATTATCCAAAATTTTGGATTTGCGGGGTTCTACAGTAGTTACATTAAATTGAAACTTATTTCTCAGTTTAAAATTCTCTTTTTCACAAAATTTGTGATGTTTTTCAAAATATTTTATTTTTTATGTAGTGGTAAATTATTTCATTTTAAAAATTGTATGAAACTGCATAATTTTGTGTTCTTTGTCAAATACATTGTATTCTTCTGTTCTATATTAATGGATTTTTAAAAACAAAAAGCAATGAAGCAATGCATTTAAAAAATTGCCAATCTTTAAAATATATGTATTATAATGTAAAAATCAGCAGAAAATTGTTTATCATTTAATTATATTGTTACCTCAGTAGGGTTTTACCTTGGATATTTTGTGACCTCAATATTTGAACCCCTTTGATTTTTCTTGGATTCTGCTTAAATAATAGATTATATTTACATTAAAGTTATTTATGACATACCCTAAGCTTCACTCTATGAATGGATAGAACTTATTTCATTAAATATATTTATTTTCTCTGTGAAAAGTGTAATTTAAAAACATTGACTTACCCTTGGTCTCCCTTATTCTTTTATTTTCAGTGTAAGGATGCAAAAACCTGTAAAATGCTGTGAGTCTGAGTTGCAACAATTAATTGATTTGATGTCATTTTAATTATCTTTTCAATTTAAATAGAATAATCAAAACTTAGTCTGTTTAATATAAGGTTAATGTCTATAAAACACATTATCAAAACACCATAATAATACAGTTGAATCCCGTTATAGTGAACTTAAGTCACTGGTCCTGTTTAACATACATTATAGATAAGCATAAGATGATTTGGTTACAGTGAACCTCGGCTATAGGGAACATAGGAAATACAATGTCCGGGAAAATAATATATTCTCTCAGTGTCACTAATTCCAACACCAGGCAGCTTGGACTAAATATCGTTGGCCACAGGTCATATTCGAAGAAATCACCCTTGAAATGAAGGGTAGCAGACGTGGTATGGGGAACCTTCCTGATGACCTTATGCTATTCATTTTCACTGTGGAAGCAAAGGCTGTGTCCTGTGTGGGCCACAACTGGGGGCAGGGAAGTGCAATTGCTGGCTTTAGTTTCAAGCTCGGTGTTATATTACGCAGGACAAAGTACATTGTCTTCTATGTAGGTGATAGGAAGCTTGCGACTGCCACCATCACAATCTCGCGACACCCCCCTGTGCCGTGTCGAAAAGTGATCAGTTTCATTCACCGTTTGGACCATTCCGCTACTGAAAGAATCTCGTATGTGTTATTTAGAGGAGTAAAAGGGCCTTTGGAGAGTGGGATGGTGTTCCAACAGAGGAAGGGTGTCAAGACTGCATGCTTACATGCAGAAGCAAGTATGGAGAGAGCAGAAACTCTGGAGATGGATCTAGAGACAGTGCTAATAAAAAGTGTACAAAGCAAACAATTGAAAATAATTGATTTTTTCAGAACGAATAAAGATTCAGAAATTTTTGGTTTGTGCTGTTAATGTATTTTGCTGTATCTCGATATAAATAAAATCAATCATTGTGGAGAAATTCTATTTAATTTTGACATCATCATATATAGTGAATCTCTGATATCGTAAATCAAAAATATTAGTTCCCAGAAGTTCACTATAACTGGAGTTGACAGTACATGTCACTAACCTCGTCAAATGTTTAATTATGCCATTCACGAATGCACACAACATTAAAAATAGTACATAAATTTATTAAACTCTGACCATGTGTACATTTAATATTAAGTACTACTTAAATCTAAAAATGAGAAGATACTATGTTGAAAAAATTGTATGTGCTAAGCTTTATTTGACGTACGTAATACATCAATCCTGAAACGTTGCATCAAGTAAACATTTGTTCAAAACATGTTTCAGTCATTATTTGGGATACATTTTATTCAGTCAATTGACAATTCTTATAAAATATTATTCCTTTTTTTTTTATTTTGGTTGACTGTCTATGATAATGACTACTTTGTATGTCTCTTTCACAACGATACTTAACAATGTCAAGATTCTGTAATGTTGCATTATTTTATTCAAGTGAAAAAAAAAAAATTATTGACAAAACTTTAAAATTACAATCATCAAAATATTTCAGTCTATTCCATTCATCAGGTGCTAAATTCAGAAAAGGAAATACTGTCCAAATTCCTCAATGCTATCCTCATATGTTGGAAAAAATGTTAAAGAAATTGGTACTGGTTGCATTTTTGTTGTACTTTCCGAAATTTTGAAAATTGCAAACAAAAAAAATTGATTGAATTGAAATTGATAAAATTAAAAAAGTACAATATTGACGATAAAATTTTTTTATTAAGTTATGTATGTTTTAAAAAATCACTTTAATGATTTTTATAAAAGAGGTGATAAAATTCA
Source organism: Teleogryllus oceanicus (assembly GCA_964035755.1). Taxonomy (NCBI): domain Eukaryota; kingdom Metazoa; phylum Arthropoda; class Insecta; order Orthoptera; family Gryllidae; genus Teleogryllus; species Teleogryllus oceanicus. The sequence continues at coordinate 182,007,062 of CAXIVR010000001.1, forward strand.
CTCTTTATTTTTATATATATATAGAAGAGAGAGAGAGAGAGATAGAGATAGAGAGAGAAGAGAGATAGAAGAGAGAGATATAAAGAGAGAGAGAATATATAAAGAAAAGAGAGATGAGAGAGAGGTGTGTGTATATATATATATATATATATATATATATATATATATATATATATATATAACCAATAATATGCAGTTATGTGCCCCTAAGACTTATCATCAAAAAGTGATATGGAATATATATAAAACACCTTTACGTCTCCAGTGGGTTACCCAGGTAACCCTATACTCCACAATTAAAGCAAATGTAAATAAGGCTTTTTTCTTCACGTTTTGTAACTGGGTGGACATTTTATTATGTAACTTATGTACCAAAGTAGAAAAAAATCTACTTTATGAACAATTACTAAAATCATTGAATTCAGTCATTTTTCCATAAACAATATTGTCGACAAACTAATTTCAACACACGGTTTACATTTTGTATCAGTTAGTGGAGGCTCACAATATGAATAAATATTCTATTTTTTTGTATGAAAAGGAAATCTTTTATCATTTTAAATTTTATGAAAACTGTATCAGATCCAAATATTTACAAGAGCAACATGTTACAGTTGTAAAAGAATGTTCATCACTAATATTTTTGCTGCAGGATACACATTGTTTCCTTGTCTTCCTTTATCTTTTTGGTATTAGAGTTTTACAAATAAAGCAGGCTCCAGTTATAGGGAGCCTTCCACTGGAATCTCGCTGAAGCTGAGTTGATGTAGTAATAGTTGCTGGCTTTGTTAGAATGCACTCTACATTAGGTCTATGACAGAAAACCATCACAGGCATGCGGGATATTCAAAGTGGCATATTACACCTGACATTGCTAATTGCTTTCCTAATTCTGGAACAAAAATCATCCTTTTGTGTGTAACTATCATCGATTGAGGGTGATTCTCACTTGTATATGGAGTATGCTGCTAAGAATGTGACATTACCATATTACTAAAATGCCACTGGCCATCTCTGTGTGTGTCTTTTCATACTGTAGTGGAAACACATTTTGTCCATATTATCTACCCTCCCCTTTCTTTTTTGTTATAGTATAAAATTATTTTTGGTTTTGAAAGTGGTTCGGATGTAGAATCATCACAGTGTATTGTGGATAAAAGTATAACAGATTTTTTTTCCTCTTAGGTAGATAGCATAAAGTCACATTATCAGAACTAAAACCAAAGAGCTTCAATTCGTGAAGATAAGGCAGCATTTCCTTCGTTATGTATGTCTTATTGTGCTTGAGTGTTCCAACAAGAGACAAATCTCAAGATGTCAAAAATCTGACAAATCTTACTAAATATCAGTTACAATATTTCTGTCAGTTCCTTTGTAGAAATGGCAAAGATCTTTTACTACACATTCACCCCGATTTCTCTCTTCCTTTTGATGATTTCCCAATGTAGTTTTGTCCCATAACTGAATATGAATTTTTGGAATCACATATCCACCAAACCTTTATATTTTTTGTGACTGGTTTTGATGGAATGTACTGGGTGAACTGAGTACGATCACGAAACTGAAATAGTTATTTATCCATGAGTGACTCCGAAGGTTTTTAATTTTTGTCTCAAAATTTCATTTAACATTGTAAATGTATCTGAAATTGGTGCAGCCTTATCATTTTTGTCCGTTCTGCATGTGTATTTCCATTATCAAATCTGATAAATCTTCCAATTTGCTAAAATCTGTGTATTGACATGCTTGCTCAGTATAAAGGATATGCATCACTTTTCTACTGCTCCATCAAGTGCTCAAAATTTGAGAAGCGCGGACCTGCTGTAAACAAAATGCCCAAATAAGCATCGAATTCCATTGGGGTCAGAGGTTTCCATATTTTCCGTATTCTTCATCTGTTAGTTCCTCAAATTTTTCCATTCTTCAACAATGGATTAATAAACAAAGATGCACAGTCGTGAAAATTCTAAAACACTCATGATTCACAACAGAATACAGTACGAAAATAACTTGTCACAAACTATTTTTTTCGTTTGTGTCAAAGGCTGACAACTATGCAAGACAGTCATTCCAACATAAAACAATGAAATACAATAGATTATTAATAATGATACAAAAACATGGATAGGCAAAGCAAAATAGCTGATAGTAAAAACCAAAAATAGGTGGGTTACCGGGGTAACCCAAGTGTAGACTAAAGGATATTTCTTTTATTGTAGACACAAGGGTTAAGGCAATTGGCAAGATGTTCCTAATGAAATGAATGCATATGCAAGCCTGTTTTAAATTTTCAATCCTGGTGACACACAATTTAGTTGTGACAGTCGAACATTGAAGGAGAGGGGCTCAGCTGTCAGTATAGAATTCGACTTTGGGGTCACTTGTCTCTCAAGGCTTAGGCCATAGGGGAATTCCCTCTCTCCCGGCTCTGAGTGTGGGAAAGTGTATGGGCTTGGCTTCTATTCACGCCTCTCCCTGCCATGTGTTGAAAATCATAACCCCTTGACCAGATACGCGTTGCTCAAGGCCATGCAAGGGTATTAGAAAGTTATGAAGTACGGTAAAATCATAGTTGTGGCTCATTGTGCATTGAAAGTCAGCCAACAGTCCGAGTACAGTCACTTGGGAAGGTGTAAGGTGGTGTGTATTTCTCAACTCGGAAGCTGTTACGGAAGAGTGTTTAATATTCATTTATTGGTGATTTCTTCCATAAATACGTTGTTAATGTATTTTGATAATTATAATAAAGTCATGTGCTTTCAAGGTAGAAATGTCAATATCACGTGTCATAAAATGGACAACCTTGCATAAAGCGAAAACCTCCCTAAATCAGAGGTTTTTTTGTGTCCTGATTGATTCCAGCTTAGAGAGATTTTACTGTATACAAGAAATACAGAATATTTTTTGGCATAAGTTGTACACTCCGTAATGGCATAATAGGTTTGTACTATATCCGCATTCATAAGGTGATATATTGGATGTCCTTCAGTTCTGGATGTTTAATTTATACTTAAAATTATCCTTGCTTGTATATATAATGTGCTGCAAATATTGTAACAGTTGAGATTTATTCACTTTTTGATTAAGGTAATGAGAAAGGGCTACTGTTCCTGTTCAAAATAACTGCAGATGTCCACCGAAGGTTCTTTGTTTCAATTTGTTTAGACTTTTTCAAGTGATGGCAGAAATTGCAATATTATACTATTACGCATCTGTTCCCAGTAATGTGAGAAAGAATGTTCTATTAAGCACCTGATGAGAGCAACAGAACAGTCTCCAAAACATAATGATTGTAATTTTGAAGAATTTTGTAAATAAAAAAAGTGTCTTGATTTCAATAAAATAACATGACATGACAGAATCTTGACACTATTAATTATGGATGTAAAAAATTAAATACGAACTGCAAACGTATGTATAAATTCTTATAAAACTGAAACCAGTATAATTTGTGAACTCAAGCGTTTGAAGTCAAATATCTGCATATAGTTGTTTCAAGTTTATATTATTCACGTTTCATAAATAAGGTTATGACAAAGATATACACATCAAAACCAAATGGTATGTAACTTAACTGTCGGCAAATAAATCTGAAGGCACATGGGGTGTCTAGCATTAGTATAATGGGAAACATAACAAAACAGTCATTCAAACAGTAAAATAGAATCTTCATGCTTAATCCAAATTCCTTTTATGAAAATGATGTTCTTCACTGAAGTGGAAGGGTCTGGGCCTAATGTGTGGACCACTAGCACCCTTGTAAATGATCTTGGCTGTCCAGGTGACGCCGCGTCACCTGGACAGCCAAGATCATTTACATGACTCTGGCCGCGGAAGCCTACGACTTCACTAGCACCCTTATTGTATCTGGTGAAGCCAAGTGCTCTGAAGTGTTCTATTGATCTACTTTTAGATATCACAGTGTATGACAGAATATATAAGTGCATACATAAACACAAAAGAAATATTGATTATATGTGATGGTCCTATTTTACTTCTGGGAAGATGATCACTATTATCTAAAAAATAAAGTCTGAAAGTTCAGAGATTTATTTTGCCTAAACTAGGCAGATGAAAAGGCATTTAGTCCTTTTTAAGAGATTAAAGTAGGCATGTAATATACGACAAATGAGTTTTTAAAAATGTCATGTGGTCAAAATAATTAAATAATAATTGTAATGATTCAATTTTTTATTCTAACAAAAATTTACATCAGCACGTACATGGAAGCTTGATCTTCCTAGCAATCTGGTATTATAAACAGAGTTGTCTGTCCTCAAAAGGGGTAGCATACTCTTGTGTGGAACTGGATTCTTTATGTCTGCATGTTGGCATTGACGAAAGAAATCTAAGAATTTTAACTGGTATCAAGTGGCTTTGTCCAAGCATGTTTTAACACTTCTTAACCCTGGAGCCCCAAATTCAGTTCTACCTGCCTGATATTGCCCCTCTGCTTGCTAAGAAAGACGAAATGTGACAGACTTCTTCCAACAGAAATTCACTGTTTTCCATTCTTGCGTTTATACATTATTCAATGTACCCATATTAGTATTGGATTTTAATAGTGTAGTAAATATCATATATGTAGGTGAAATTATATTTATAGCCCTTACATTATTAAGAAATTTATTAAACAAAAAGAAACCTTACTAGCATAGTCTTCCTTCAAAATTCCCTGAAATTTAAATATATCCTGTATGTCTTCTAACCTAACAACAATCACTCTTTTGGCCCTAATATAAATTTCAAAAGCCTCCACTTAGGGGAAAGAAAAGGCTATAGAATGTACATTTTAGAAAATTCTGAAATTTTAAAACTGCTCAAGAGCCCAGATTTAATAGGTCACAATGGCCACTCTCAGATGAATTGTAGCCCTGTATTAAAACTCTTTAGTTGACTAGCTTCTCCACTCTACTTCTTCTCTTCAACTCCACCAGATGGCACTTAGAGTGACTACTCTAAGTATTACACTAGATGGCACTGAAGTGATTTCATCTTTTCGTTTAACTTGTTTAATCCATCATACTAGGGCAAGTGTTTAATTTCTCCATATTTCAACTTTTTTCCATTTATATATTTAATTATTCATTTTGTAATTTTATTACACACAATATTATATATGTTTTTATTATTTTCCTCTTCTTAGTGCCACTAATGATGTGAAACAATTATTCTTGAAACATGCATGGATAGTTTTAAATTAAATTAACATTCAAACTATTGTGGTTGATCTCTTTTATCTTCTTTAAAATGTGACGGTGCCCATAGGCTTGCAGGCAAGTGTGTAGGTTAATCACGATTGGTACCAGGAGAAAAAGATAAATAATGATAAAATGGGGAAGAAATAAGTGAAAAGAAGGGAAAATACTTAAAATTTCATGGGTACCAAATTAGCAAAAGGCAAAATGAGATAAGTACGTCCAGAAGCACAGTGAAGCGATTTCTATAATAAAATGTCTTAAAGTCATGTTATTATAAAGCGTTTTACTAAACGTTTGTGCTCTTCTAATGAAAGACACCTAATCTGTTTCCGTGTAGATTTGCATGACATTTCATTTGCCCACCATTTTGTTTTGGTGTGTACATTTTGACCTTATTGTAAACAGATTTTTAATTTTAACTATGTTTATTTGATGTGCTACCTTTAATTTCTGACATAACTTAAAGCAAATGAAGCTTAGCACAAGCACGTTTTGCACATAGTATTACTTTGTTTTTATGTTTTAAGGGGTACTGTATCTTCAATGTATATATGGTCATAATTTGGAGTGAAATTAATTTACATATTGTTTCTGAAGTGAATGCCACATTTGAATAAGTATATGACAGGGCTGGTTGGTATACATGTCTTTACATTTGTTGCGTCAACTCACGACGCAAAGCGTCTCCTAACCTCTTGTTGGGTGTTGAGCGGTTTTGGAGTAATCCTCCGTTTCGTTCGTACATTTTGAATATTTGGAGTAATACTCCATTACTGTATATTTATTATGTCCGTCACGTCTCGTCGCAGTCTGTTGTCAAGGGAACCGCCAGGTAGCATCTCCGCTTACGCGCCTCCCACCACGCGCTCCTGCGTCAATACCCAGCGGCCAGAATTGGGAAGGAATAAGGATAGGGGTAGGGTTTAGGACACTTCACAGGGGTTGGACTAGTCCTTGTGAAGCAGACAAACTCGCTTTGTGGGAACAATGAGATTTCACATTTCACAATGAGGTTTCACACGAGATTCGACGGGAATCGAACCCGGACCTCCTGGGTGAAAGGCGAGTGACTTCGCTCTGCGCCACGAGATGACTATAATTATGCCCTTTTGATATTAGCAAGTCTATTGATAGTAATTTGTGACCAGTTTAAATCTTGTAAGTGAAAGTTGTTCCAAAATAAGCTGATAAGTTTTTGGCATTTCCGGAGAAAGGGGGCTATCCTTTCACCACCTGACAACCGTGAAAAATGCCTTAGTTGATCTGGGACTCCACTCTAAAGACCACTTTTTGCGTGTTGTGAACTTGGGAGGTGCGCGGAGAGCTACGCCAGACCACGTGCGTTTCGCTGATTGGAAGATTGGCTTTTGTGAGAGATTCTATGAAGGAGAGAGAGAGAGAGAGTGCGCGTGCGGGCGTGTGTGTGTGTGTGTGTGTGTCTGTGTCTGTGCTGCAAGAAGACTATCTAAAGTTATAGTGAGTTTGTAAACTGTCACGTTCCGAGTCACTTCACCACCCGAGTTGGAACTCGAGAGAACGAGAGTGAGAACGGAAGAAGTGTTTTTGTGTGATGTCCTCCCAATCCCAAGATGGCTGACGAATCGCAAGTCTTAATAATAATAACAATCTTCAAAAACTCTCCAAAACCACAGCCACTTGGAGAGAAACTACTTAATCTCGAAGAATATCTTACCGTTAATCAGAAAAAATAATGCTGAGTATATCAAGAATAAGATTGATCAAAAATATCGAGAGCAATTTAAAAATTGTCATGTGAGGTGTAACCTTCTAAGCACGATTATGGAGTAATTTGCGGTACGTGCAACAAAATGGAATTCGAGCGCGAAGTCACAGCAAAGATGTAGGCAATAGCTGAGAAAGTGAACTCTGAAAACCAACTTAGTAATAATTGCAGAGGTGGTGAGTAGACTTCGAAGGTGGTGGCTATCCTTTCACCACCTGACAACCGTGAAAAATGCCTTAGTTGATCTGGGACTCCACTCTAAAGACCACTTTTTGCGTGTAGTGATATTGGGGAAAATTGATGAAGCGACGCACACGACCTATCAAAGTAGTTATTTCGGAGGCCACCAAAGTTCAGAATATTTTGTTGAAAGGCAAACTAGTGCTACATCATTTACTTTCTAGCATTATTTGTGCCGGCTTCGCAATATTAAACTTCTACATGAACTTGTAAAAATGTTTCCAACCAGCAATTTGTTTCTTCGCGTCCAGACTCGAACTCTGGTCCACTGAGCTCGACATGCACAAAATGCAGTCGCTCGGCCGTACTCAGTTATGCCGATTCGTCGCTTCTTAAGCGTCATAATGCGTGGAAATATAATATCTTTACAATTATTTCCAATCACTCAATTTTTGGAAATTCAGAGAATTCAACGAAATTTTTTTCAAATGAAACAATACATATTTTCAGTCTATCATGACGAACGTAAAAAAAGGAATTCAATGATATATTGTCATATGTTAGATCATCATTTTTTGAGTAATAGTGATTTTGATTTTTTTGTGTCTCGTGTTTAACGGATGTTTTGAAAGTAACTGCCCACCACGCAAGGCCACGCAGCGCTCCACCAGCAAAGGCGCGCTCGGGGAAGGGAGGCTGATTTTAGTATTTCGTAATACCAAACATATTCTGAATATTCACAAAACTGTTGCAATTTTTTTCCCTGGAATATCTGGAATCCCACTAATTTCCGAAGGTATTCTCATTCCTCTAAACGGATCATTTTCTCCTTTCCTTCCCATATGAATTTCGACTGGTGTACTTCGCGTACTCCCGTGGGGAAATATAGTTATAGGGAAATTCAAAATATAGTTTAGCAAAGGAACTGCCTCCACCCATCGGTTATGGTATTCCGAAATGTACACTCTAAATAAACGTGAAATTTCTTTCATAATTCTTTCACTGGGATTAGCTTGAGGATTCCGTACCGTTAAGGCTCAATAGGGGGGAGTATACGCAGACGCCATTCTTGGTCATTGCTTGCCGACAAGCGTATGTAAATGTAGAGGAAAACGTCGCGTTTCGCTACTTTTCGTTATTTTCCAAACAAAATACTCTGACGTAATTTCGGTCAGTGTGTCCCTGAATTCTCCACTTGTAAATAGAAACTGATATTTTAAAACGTTATGTTTTACATTTGAAATAGAATTAGTGTAACTACATTTTCCCTTAGTGAACTAAGTGAGAATTTGAAGTATAATATGGAGATAAATGCGACTTTTTACATCGCGGGTAGCACAACTAGAGCCATTCAAAAGTATGTGTGCTCAAATTGCTGCGACTTTCTTTCTCGTGCCTGAGAAGCGAGACTATTACCTGAGAGCGATTTTATTTTTAATATGAAAACATATACTGTTCAGGCAAACCTTGGTGGCTTAAAACAACCGTGTTGGGAAACTAAATTTAATTTTACATTGTGAATACAAATGTAAAACATGACCTTAGTCCAACTTACAAACGTTTTAAAATATCAGTTTCTATTTACAAGTGGAGAATTCAGGGCACTGTACTTACCGACGACGTTTACACACTTCTCAAGAAACTTCTCACAGTGACCGAAATTGCGTCAGAGTTTTTTTTTTTTTTTTTTTTTTAATAACGAAAAGTAGCGAGACGCGATGTTTTCTTCTACATTTACATACGCTTGTCGGCAAGCAATGACCAAGAACGGCGTCTGCGTATATCTGTCTTTTTAGAACTCTAGTACCGTAGTATAACATACTTGAACACCAAAAAAATGTGCATGGCAGTTTTAAAAGATTTGAATAGATTTAATTTAAGACAAATATCTTAACTTCAATATCGTACTTATGCAATGTTAACTTGTTTGTAATTTCCGAAAATATAGTGTGCTCGTCAATAATGGGACCAACACCGCTTTTTTATCATCCTTTGATACATATGAGAAGAAAATTTAAAGAAAAAATTGAAGCTGTTTCTAGGAAAATGATTGTTCACGCGAAAACAAATTTTCGAAAGATTCTACAAGACCTTATTTCAAAATGTCTTCGAAGAACAGATTTCATTTAGAGAAAATTCTCTATCTTCAGTATTGTATTTGTAGGAAGAGCCCCCAAAAAATGTTGAACTTTAATTTTTGAAAAATCTGACATTTCAATGAAAGTGAGGACTACGCCTTTCTTTTAAGCGTTCTATGCGCTATCCGAGGGAAAATGTTAATCGAAAAATTTGGAGTATTTTTTTGAGAAAATTTGGAATAGGGTGAGGTTTTATGTAAAGTATCTTCAAAAATCAAAATATCCGCCTTAAACTCGCAGAGTGCTCGAGTTCGATTAGATCGATTGGAGAATATCAGTTTTGGAGAAAATCGTCTGAACGGTTTATTCTGTAACGTAAAACTCTTGACGAACGTACAGAGACGTGTTGCCGACAATCGATTTTTCGATATCAAGGACCCGCAAAACGTAGATTATGTATGTAGATTATGTAGACACAATGTGTTAGAGGAAGTAATTTACTACATATAGGAATAAAATTTATTCACTCTTTTGAGAGTGGCCTTCTAGTCATACTTCAATATATATATATATATATATATATATATATATATATATGTGTGTATATATATATATATATATATATATATATATATATATATATCTTTGACAGATCATCAGCTGTTAGGGGGACATCCAATCGGGAGGTTTAATGCCACCATAGTGGCATTAAACCTCCCGATTGGATGTCACCGTAACAGCTGATTTACGTCAACTGTTACGGTCATTCTGTTTAAATCCAAGTATACTTCATGGGAAGTGTTGAGCGACGCGGTCGCACAGCAGTCGCGCGAAGAATCTCACGTGCTAAGTTGTCAATGAATGGCGAATGCGAAGCTCTTTGATATGAAAGGTGTTTAAGGTCCGAATAAAATTAGAATGTAATTGACATTTCGTGGTCACGTGATGACGCCAGCACCGTATCCTAGGGAACAGCGAATCGAAAGCTTCGGCATTTGCCTATTGTCACCTAAAATTAGGGAATAAATGTTACGAACAAACAAATGCTGTAAATGTTACAGTCAAACTTGAGCACGGAGATGAATTTCTATCCATCGTATGGATACCAAACACCACCCCCGTGCCGTCTTCCGCAAGGAAGAGGTAATGTGCGGAACGAACTATTGTTTTAAATAGTTTCTTTTCAAAAGATGACAGACCGAAAAAGCCTCGTGCCGTGCGCTGAGGAATGGAGAAACGCTAACAACGGAAATACTGTCCGTCTGGTGCGAGCCGTAGAGGAAGCATTTGGGAAGCTCCAAGCGGTCGTGCGACTGAGGAATGGAATAATTTTATTTGAAGCACGTACCAATGTGCAAATTGAAAAAAAAAATCCTAAAAACCAAGGGTGTCACTCAAGTGTATAGGATCAAAAGGAAGGAGTATGGGAAAGCGATCCCTACTTCGACCCTGATGCATACGTTTGACCTTCCGTCCCTCCCGGAAAGGATCAGTTGTAGTTTCTACGACGTCCGTGTGTAACAGTATATACCAAACCCTTTGCGCTATTTCAAGTGTCAAAGGTTTGGGCATAACCAGCAACGATGTTTGTCGCTATGCCCAGTGTGCGGGAAGTACGGTACATCAGTGCACGACCCACAACCCTGCGCTACACCACCGCACTGTGTCAATTGTGAAGGTGACCATCCAGCCAGCTACAACCAGTGCCCAACTTTTCTCCGGGAAAGGGAGATTCAGAAGATAAGTCACTGAAAATATTTACTTCCCCGAGGCCAAACGGCGGCACCGGGCTAGAAATCCAGTAGACCTGTCACGATAATTCCCGTGTCCTAAAGACTAAGTCCTCGGGGGGGGGGTAACAGCAAGTTGCCAAAGAACGTGCTTCTACTCTAGTAGCGCACTTCAGTT